>CM040240.1:174853137-174901291 GCA_022545495.1 Chrysanthemum lavandulifolium | reverse complement strand
TAAACCTTTTAGCGACCAATGGCAAAATAACTAATATAATTTACCGTGCGGTTTTGCGTTATTATAGAGTCGGTATTGATTGATATTATGGTAATAGAAGGTCATCATGGTTGGTAGGATTTATATTCACAAGTAGTTAATAAATGTTGTAAAAAATTTAATTAAATTTTTATATGCCAAAAAGTTACACCTTATAATGACAAAATATAATATTTTATACTAGATATGTTTTCCCCATATCAAAATAAAAAAAGGTAATTGTATAATCTTAATTAATGAATCTTATTAAGTTATTTTTTGTATCTTGTCAATCTTTTATATTATATTTGTTTAAATTAAGTGTGAACTGTAAGTAAAAGAGTGTCTATAAATGCAAGAAAATGTATGATGTTTAAAAAATCATGTGAAGATAATTGAGAAAAAAGAATATCAATAGTGTACTAATTTATATCACAGACTTGGCACTTATTATTTTGCATCATTTGCTATTTATAAATCAGGAAAATTGATCCTATTAGATCTCTACTTTCATCCGTTTCCTACTTTATGTACTCAACTATATATCACTATATATTAATCGCTATACATATATCTCTTTAAAATTTCAAGTATTCTATGATTACAATTTTCATGAAGCTAGTACTCATGTTTGTAAATGAGTGATAGTGTCGCAAATTATGTAACATATTGGATTTCATAAGCACATCAAATAATTTTCAAGAGGGCGTATGGTTTAGAGAGAGAAAAGGGAGTGTTCTAGAGAGATAAAACAAATGAAATGTTAGATTACCAAATGAACATCCAACCCTCTCCCCTATTTATACAAATGACTACGCCCTCCTCCGGGCTGTGGATCAGGCATACAGTGGGTAAAGACCCGTCCTTCTTCCACGGTGTTACTTACACTACTGCTAATCTAACTAATATATTATTACGTCTTCGAGCTATAATATGCTAAACATACGTTGGGGTGACCGACACTTCAGTATGGATTTTCTAAATCCTAACAATCTCCCCCTAAGGGAGGTCACCCCAATAATTACATTGAAAGAGTCTTAGCAATTAATTAAAATCTTTGATGCTTTGGCTCGTAGACCTTGTAGTTGCAAATCTTTATCATCGTGTAATAGTTGTGATTCCGTGACTTGGAGTGAATCATAGATATGTGATCAGGAACTTTATTTGAGATCATCTGCAAGTAAAATCTCCAAATTATCCATTGTTGTGTTGCCATCATGTAAGTTTGTGAATTTTGGGACCGACATGCTCACATTGTGGATCATGATATCTTCTCATCAGAGTTGCAGAAGCTTTTGTTGATTCATGATATTTGCAGAAGCGTAGCAGAAGCATGGAGTGAAAATATCAGTGTCGTTGATGAAGATTTGCACTTATCATGAATTCTTTAGATATGAATGTGATGTGTGAGCATGCGGCTAGGAATTGACTTCTCAATATCGATCATTGCGATCGTCAAATGTACTGCAAACAACGATTAGCAATAAATCACCCAAAAGTGTCTTTGATCACTTTCGTTGAATTGAGGTACACGGCCCATGGTTCCCGTTGATCAAGACAAGCACGCTCTGTGATCGGTATAATTTGAAGAATCTCCTTGATGAGGTTTCGCAATTGTTCTCAAACCGAACGTTCAAAGAAGACAACACGGAGTGAGTGAACCAACAAATTGAGGTTTCTGGCGATTAAGGAAAATGATTTGAAAAACAATCGTGTATTGCTTAATATAAAGTGTTTTGCAATACAACGAAGGTTTTAAGGAAAATCAATTATCAATCATAAACACCTTTTATTTTGAAATATTATTACACAGTCGATGTGCTAGCGAAAATAATTTTTAAGCACAACGACCGTTTTTTTTTCCAAAGGTATCCGTCAATCCATTTCCTGGACCAAGGTTGATTCAATCTTGAATTGCCCCATTGTTTCAATACAGTAGTCACAAGTTTGACCTATTGTATAGATCTCACATGTCACCTACCAAGAGCTTGTTTGATGTTGGCTCTAGAAGGTTTTCCATCTTTATTGTGAACATGTTAATATATCACTCAGATGTTCTGGCAATACCACACAGATAATGCGTAGGACTCTTAAGATATATTCTCACTTTCCACATTGTGTGAAATAGTGAGTCTTCAAGAATAATGTTTCCTAATGAGATTTATTGATGATCTCGTGGCTCTAGACTCAATAGTGCACATTTGGTTCCTATGCCGGAGACTAGGAAGAGGGTCTCCTTCTTCAATATCAACAATCTCTAAGAGAAAGTCGATAGATAATGTAGGTTCCCGTGAGAATGAAACAAGTCCTTTTAAGAGGAACTTGGTAGCTTGGGAAGTTGTAGTGCGGCGTCCTTTGGGTCCATGACGTCTTGTCTTCAATACGGTGTTACCTAGGTAACCACCGTAGCATATGAATTGAACCCGGTTTACGTCCTAAGGTTGAAATAAAGGAGGCTATTTCTTTTCACCCTTTCTCATTCATTTCTTTTCATTCTTCAACCCTTGATGCTTACGAAATTTCATAACTAGAACCTTGTTGGGTTTGTTCCGATTCTAGCTCTATCTCGATCCGCACTCTTCCCATTTCTCACTTTTCTCCTTTTTCCATCATACCTAAGGACTTCTACACTATCTAGTGGATTGTCCTGGGTAGATCCTCAAACTCTGGCGGGATCGTGAAAACAATACCTAACCTAACCATCCTTATATCTCCATGCATAAAATAAATTTGGTGGTCTTTTTGGTATTGTTCTTACGCCATTGAAACCAATTGAAAACCATTTGAATAATCAATCCGGTGCTTGTGATCTATGATCAAAGTATTTTGTACTGAATTGTTTTGATATTCGAGAAAAAGCTCCTCCTCAACATGTGCATTGTATGTTTGACATTGCTTTGGCACATGGAGGCAAGAGGACTTGAAAATCTCAGATTGAGAATGAAGAATTCACTTCTTAGATCAACATTTTCTAAAAATATCGACATCACTTTCCCGATCAAAATTAGTATTATAAATACTTTGTTAAAGATATTTTTGGGAAAGGATGTGGTTTTCTAAAAGTTGCTCCCCCTTGATTTGAAGTATTTTAGATACATTATAGAGCTTGTCGGGGGAATATGAAATAGAATTCACGATCGATGAATCCAATGAAACCATTTGAAGTTCTCCCCCTCAATGTGTGCTTCGATACACGAAAAGGTTTGGCACATATGAGGAAAGATGCCAATATATTGAGTCTTGAAGATCACATTTTATCAAATTGCATATTTATATCACATTTTCTCCCCCGATTAAAATTTCAAATCTTTTGAGATTTTGGATCTCAAGTGATTTAAATATGTAAGAAAAAAATTTGTTGGAGAAAAATGTGTCCGATTTTATTTGATCTGAAACAAAACACTCCTAAATTCCCTTTTCAGAACAAAAGGAAAACTACAAGCGATAACCTATCACTACTATATACATTATAGTTATTGTTGTTCATAATACATTCACCACATTACACATAATATAAACACAACATAGCTACGAAGGAAGATGTCTTCATTCATTCTTTGAAGTAGCTTGTGTATCTTCCGTATTCTCCCACCCGACAAAGCTTTCAAGGTTGCGGTAAATCTTTCTTGTCTTAAGTCTTCGTCCGATAGCGACAATGAAATCTTCACACCTCTTCACATCTTGTTCAGTCCAGAACCTCGTTTTGTCCCCCGACTTCAGGTTTAGCTTGAACTCCTTCACCCTTGAATTCAATTCTTCTTCAACAATCTTGAGCGTTCCATCAATGAACTTGTATAGCTCACACAACCTCATTAGCATTCTTGACCCTTATTTGTTGGTAAAGATAAGCGCTCTAGGAGAGTCAATCATTGTAGTCGGCGTCAATTCATGCCACCGTGGCTTCCCATTGAGGTCTTGTTAGATTGACACGAGTCGGTAGCTTTCTACACCTAGTTGAATATCACCAACTCTTTGTCGAATTACTAAGCCCTTAACCAAAGATTGATTGCAGAGAGAGACTTCTTTTCTCGAGCGTGTAGATGGTCAAGATGTCCTTGGAGGTTCGAAGATATATATCTTCAAAATCACTTGGTAGCAAATGTTTGAAGTCGCTTTTCTTCAATAACATGATCTTTCAAGTGCTTCTTCTAAGAACAACCTTCTTTAGATAATCATAGTCAGTAGATTGAGAAGATTTCCACATGACCACACTTAGAATACGCGACTTGGATCGAGCAGGTTTGTCTCTTTTCGCACCATGTCTTTCAATGTAGAACTTCTTCTTTTTGAAGAGGTAGTCGGTCTGAAGAAGAAATCGTTGTATAGTCTTCGTCGGGTTCACCACCAAGAGGAAGAGGATTTTTGACATTAAAACGACTGATATTTTCATCAACTTGATCAGTTAGCATCTAGTGGCACTCTTCCATTTGGAATTGTAGATGACCCGCATCAGAGTGAAAGGCTTTGACTATCTCGAAAGCTGGCCCCTCAAGATCCTTTGGTGTGAGTGACGTGATTCACTGCTTGTCACAGAACCATTTGATAAAGCATCCCATATCTCCGGTGATGTGTAGGAGTGACTCATCAGAAGGATTTTCATGGTTGGCAACAATGGTGGTTGCCCAGTTATTAACAGGGACAATCAAATCCGACTCCGGTATAGCCCACGAAGGTTCAGGCGTTTGAGGTCTTTCTTTGGTTAACCAGCTTTGAGATATATCCTTGGATGGTGCAACTCTAGTGGTTTTAATGCGTTTACCAGAAATGTATGCATCAAACCAATCTTCATCTTCAGACAGCTTAGGGATATGCTTGGTGGAAGCATCATCGTCTTGATTCGATTCTTGCCCAATATAAGACTCTTCATTAAGCATCCGCATACGGGATAGTAGAGAATGTGGGTGTAAACACGAGTCAACCATGGTCCAAGTGTAGAAGTCTTACGAGTACCTTGACCCTTTGGATGAACCTGGTTTGATTTGAGGGTTTTGTGGAGGTGTTGGTGGATTTGTCTTATGAGTTGAAGCTGCACCAGAGGATCCACCAGTTCCAGATGACCCAGCTCCACCTGTTGGAGGAGGAGGAGGTGGTGGAGATTTAGGAGATCCAGAAATGGATTCCATCAACACTACTCTTCTCTTCTTCTTTGCCTCTCTTTCTCGAATGTCCTCCAGAAACTGCAAATGATTATCATGCTTAATCGATTCTTCGAGAGCCTCATATAACTTCTTATGAACCTCATCCAGATGCTCGTTAGCATCATACATTCTATCTGATAGAACTGCTCTCATATCCGAAATAGGCAAGTCCTTAAACCGTTGAAGCAGTGGAGCGTTCATTGCCCATTCTACAACATCTTTAACTTCTGCTTCAATGGTATTTGCTACTGCAGTATCGAAGTTAAGGTTCTCCAGCATGGATACACGACGATCCAGTTGTATGACGGATTTGGGCAAATGATGCTTTTCGAGGACCTCGATTCTTTTAAGTGCTTCTTTGAGGAGTTGCTCTGCAGTCTTAGCTGGAGGTGGTGAAGCTGGTGGTGTGGCAGTGTCCCTAACTGTGACAACTGGTGGTGGAACATTAGCAGGTTCGGGTGGTATGAGTCTTTGTAATTTGAGGGGAGGCGGGTGGTGGGAGTGCAATTGAGGAGTTGTTGATGATGAAGTGACAATTGGTGCGACATCGGAGGAATGGTTGATGTGTCTTCTTGAATAGTGATCGAGAACATAGTGAACTTCTTCCTTCTCATCGTTTTGCTTGTCGACTCGATGTCCGAGGTCATCCTTTAGGAATTGATCACCATAAGTAAATTCAGGCTCAAGATTCTTTAGTGATGACAGAGATCCTGTGGACATGTTTGCTTCTTCCAAGCTCACGTGATCCTCAGATCTTGGCTCAAGAATCTCCTGTGTATCTTCCAACAGTTCATTTCCCCCAACCTCTGTATCTTGTCTGTCAGTGTCCGTTTGTTCAATTTCTGCCTCAAGCACATGAACCGTTTTGATGAGGGTCTTGATTCGACTTTATGATTGAGTGTCACTAGAAGCAAGATTTTCCTTCGTAGATTAGACACATCCTTATCACTCCAATTTGTTCTTGGTGAAGATGATTCAACGTTTCTTTTCTTGAGCTCAAATTGATTTGTCGTTTTTGAGTCGGAGTGGAAATGGTCAACAACATCTCGAAATGCTTGTTCGACTTCTTCTCCCAATTCCTTTGCCTTTGCCTTGTGCAACGGGGTGGTTTGGCGTGGTGTTGACCACGGTTCTCGTAATACGACCCTCCCACTAGTTGTCTTAGAGGCATGTTAAGATTTTTGAGGCTTTGTTGGATCCCCTATTGCAGTGCTGCCTCGTCTTCATCCAATAATCTCATCTCTCTCTCAGGTACCTTGGATCCCATATCTTTTCCCTTACCAGTGTCTCTCTTTCTCTTTTTCTGCTTTTGTGATGAAGTATCCGTTGATTGAGATCTATCAAGTCTCTTCTTGGGAAGGGTGGCGTATGAGGTTTTTGAGGATGATTTGGCGAGAGAAGCAAACTTTGTAGACTAGGGTTGTGAGGGATCGGGAATGTCATCAACATTGGATCTGGATGCCCTTTTCATGTATTTCCTGAAGTAATCAGCCTTCTTAATTCTATCGATGAGAAGTGCATCAGGTATTGGCATTCCAAAGACCTCTTTATTAACACCTTTGGCAACATATTTGAGGTTACCAAGTACAAATTCATCACTAGCTTCATGGAGGACTGACTCACTCCTTGGATTAAACTGATGTGTCTGCTGCAAGTGCTTAATGATGAGCTTCGAGAACCTTACGCTAGGAATTACAAGTTTGTTTATGGACTTCCTTCCTTTGGCTTGATTCAGAACATTTTGTGCATCGGTGATAAATGTGTTCATAGACAACGAAAATTCTTCCCAAATGCGTTCTGTGACATCAATATTCATCCCTTTGATAATTCCCCACAAGATCTGCAGAATAGAAGCCCTCACTTTATCAAACCCAGAAGTTTTACCAGTTAAGCATAGGTTGAGAATAGTGGCAATGGCTCTCCATGGTTGACACATATTGTTGGTGATGATGTCTGAAGCCTTTGATACTTTAACTAAATAACCCAATTCATTGACATAGTCTATTAGTTCTTCAGCAGTAGGTGGAGAGACAAATGGATTTGCAAGGTCACATGGAGTGATTCCTAGGGCCTCACTGAGAGTCTCAGTGGTGATTTCATAATCCTTATCATCAAGCTTACAAGAGTAAGTGGCTGAGATCTTTTCCCATGTAACAGTGTTCCAGAATTGTTGTAGGTAAATAGAGGGAATCGTGCATCGCTTGGTCAAGGTACCAAAAAAGTTAGTGTTTTTCAGAATATCAATAGCAATCCTGAAGATTGGATTTGGTTGTGTCCTATCCACGTCAACAAAGCAGTTGCTTTTGGCTATCTCAACCCATTTCTCATCTGGAAGGATTTCCTTATCTATAAGTACTGTGGGTGGAGTAGAAGTAGCAAGGTTCTCGGAAGAGGTTGTGTCTGCCATTGAAATTCTATAGATTCACACATACAACAACATTATTCGAGAGCATGTTAGGTTAGACATGGTTAGCAGATCAACCTTAATGCAACACCATGAGTTAAGCACAAAAGTTAGCATATAAGCATTATAGAGCAAGACAAGAGTGAGGCATAGACAATGATAGAAGGGAAAAATACACACAGACATAGCAGATATATAAGATTAATCACATAATGACCAAACAGACGTAATGGGAGAAGCAGCACACATCAATGATTCAAATGTGACAAAACGCTCGGACAAGATTAATTGAAGACAAATCGCTTTCATCAATTGATACATGACAAATCGCTTTACTCAGTTGTTAAGACAAGTTGCTTCAATAATTATATTGTAACAAATCGCTTCGTCAAGGTTTTCTAAAGACAAATCACTTTCATCCATTAAGTTATGACAAGTCGCTTTACTCAGTTGTTAAAGACAAATTGCTTCAATAATTCTAGTGTAACAAATCGCTTTATCAAGATTATCTGAGACAAATCGCTTTTATCAATTGGTTTATGACAAATCGCTTTAATCAATTTGTAAAAACAAATGATTTTAAGATAATCAGAGACAAATCGCTTTAAATAACCAAGGACAAATCGCTTGCAAATATCTGATAACAAATCGCTAGCAAGAACCCCCAATCTGATTGACAAGTCGCTTTCAAGAACATATGGCGACATATCAATATGACGATTAAAACAAACTCAATTGATACTACAGGCATAACCAATTCACCAAAATGATCATACATATACAACAACATAAGCACATTCAGAATCATAAAACCACAACACATCAACACATAAACTCTTCAAAGATAAAAAAAAAAACGCGCATAGGAAAAACAAGACAATCACATAGTCACACAATCCATTCCAACCCATGATTCCCCAAGGAATACCCATTCTACATCGAGCACCACCACTAATATTAGCAACGAAACAAACCTCGATGTAGATCTATGTCGAAGGTAAACCACTCGATGGAATCTGTAGATAAAGGTTTGTTAGGATGATGTATTAGACATGGTATAAGATGAAAGATACGTGACACAAGATCAGAAAGCCTACCACAACCAATTAGTTAAGCCAAATCACTTCGAAGAAGATTAAGGTAGACAAAAAGGTAGACGTTTGAAACTAGGAAATTGATTTTGAATTTATGACCAAATGAGACAAATCGCTACCAGCATAAGTACCTATCTCAAGTATGAATAAATAACACATTCAGCCCTTGTACTTAAAGTTTGAATAAATAACACATTCAACCCTTGTACTTAAAGATCGCAGGCTAATGCAGTGGACAAGTTGCATCCATATCATGAACATGACAAGTTTCATACAAGACATAACATGGACTATCCACATATCACAAAATTATTAGACAAATTAAATCACACAAATTAAATCACTCCGAGTAACACGTAATGGCAAACCAGAGTGCAGAGGTCACCGTAATCAAGCAAGATAAATTACACGTATCACAAGAAATAATCTAAGAGGAATTACGCAGAGACATATAGATGGTTAGGAATGGTAGAGTGATTCATTCTCCCCCTCAATCAATGGCACGGATTAAGAGTGAGTGAACATTGACTGAATGAAACCCATGCAAGTAATTGAGAACATCTGAATGAGGTGAGGCATATGAAGATAAATAAGGGCTTCTGTTCGAACTTCATCTAAGGACCCGTGTCATTATTGAATAACATTTCTAGGACTGTAGATGTTATCGATACCAGAAGATATATATTTTATTAGACTGTTATAAATGAAATGGTTATAGAATGACATTTTTTTATTATTTTTTTAAACAACAAAAGTGTAAGTAAATTAACCAAGAACTTATGAGGTACGAGTCTGAGCGGAGGTGATCGTGGAGTCATAGTATGTCTTGATTAATGTTGACAAGCTAATATTCCCGAATGAGTAGTCTTTAGTTCAGTTGGAAACCACATCATGATATTCAAGATTGAATTGATCATTGTACCTGAAAAAGACTGAGGAGTATCTGCACTAATAACATATGTAGAATGACATTTAGATGGGTTAGTAGCAGTTATTTCCTGTTCATTGGGTGTATTACAGTTAGGCCTCGGGATGACATTAGTGGTCAGTGTTCTGATTGGAATCCAATTGAATCCAACTTTCTTAAAGATTTTTCCCGTTGGCATCCACTTGAGACAGGAGTTAGAATTGTGATTCCTGTTGGATTCAAAGTACTTAAACAATCTACCAGTGGGCATCCACTTAAGGCTAGAGCAAGTAGAGTTAGATCTCTTAGTCACAGTAGAAGATGTGACCATTTCCCTATTTTGGATTTTAGACATTTTGCTGTTAACAGGTTTCTTAAGGGAGTGGTCAGAAATTTGATACACCTTACGTGCACTAGATGATCTTCTTACATTCTTGATCTTAGAGCTTCGAACATTAAGCTGAGGATTGTTATTCATTATATCGGAATGAATTAGTGAAGTGACTGGTTTTGACAAAACTATATTCTCATCAACTTGGGAGGCAAGCTTAGATTTTGATGGTTTAAATCTTTCTATTTTAAATGCATTGGGCTGCCTAACAACAGATCATTCTGTATTATTACGCACAATTGGCTTACCCAAGGTTGATGGTTTTGCAAACTTAGTGTTCAATCTATTTCCAATAGTTTTCCTAAGCTCATTTTTTAAGGCAACAATGGTGAAGCTCTTATCCTGAATTTGGGCTTTGAGGGCATAAATGTCCACCAACAAGGAGTTCGTTTGATCTAACAGCTTGGCATTATCCTCTAATAAGTTCTTCCTCAAGGACTCATTTTCCATTAATAGCTTGGCCACACATAAAGCCAATTCATCATTCCTAGATTTAATCGCATCACTAACCTCATAGTTAAGATTGTTCTCCCCTATATTAATTTTCTTATGCAGATCTGAGATTTTTATTTTCAGATTACATATGGTTGAGTCTTTGTCCTGAGCGGGTTTTAAGCGGTTAATTTCAAAAATTCTCGAAATTGGAATTCGGATTTATGCAAGGTTTTGTAGCAAGAAAATTTTCTTCCTTTACTTGTATTGCAATTTCGAGAGAAATGCAATGGTTTTCGAGAATTGAGTATTGTTTGAAAGTTCATCGAAAATTTTCTTATCAACCACATTGTTAGTCGTGATATGATTTATCGATGACTCGACCTCGATTCTGAGACATTTTTAGCCACATGTTTTGTGAAATCATTAGTATGAGCAATTAAGCATAGATGAATTATCAATAAGTGTTAGAAGATTGACACTCAAAGTTTGTTCGTTGAATGTTTTCCACAGGATCAATCTTTTGTGAGGCAAACGTTTACGAATTGCTTGTTGCTTCCATTGTTGATGTGTTTGGATTACGAGGTTTCAGCACTGCCCGATAGATTACCCAATTCTCCACACTTCTCCATTGATTGCATCCCATGTTCATTTAAGTGATCACAGTTATGTACTTCATCAATGTACTTCATCACATTGTCCATAAGATTGATGAATGTATCAATGAACTCATGGATTTCCATTCCAGTGTATTTTGTTAGGAATTAGAAATTCCAGGTATTAAAGAGTCGGCCACCTCAAGTATATGTAATCGTTAGAAAGCTCGTGAGTCGTAGTTCATTTAAGTTAAGTAGTATCTAGTTTAGTACCACCGTGGAGGACGGACGGGTCTTTACCCACTGATGCACGATCCATGACCCGTTGTGTGGCGTGTTATTGTAAGACTATAAATACTCTCTACCTTCCAAGGCGAGAGTTGGAGCTCATAATAAAATTTTCTTTCTCTCACTAAAGTTCCCTAAACCTCTAACTTT
Source organism: Chrysanthemum lavandulifolium (assembly GCA_022545495.1). Classification (NCBI taxonomy): domain Eukaryota; kingdom Viridiplantae; phylum Streptophyta; class Magnoliopsida; order Asterales; family Asteraceae; genus Chrysanthemum; species Chrysanthemum lavandulifolium. The sequence continues at coordinate 174,889,873 of CM040240.1, read as the reverse complement.
CTCTCTAGAATTCCACTTATACGCCCACTTTGTGTTATGGTTTGATGTATATGTGAAATCCGATATCCTACAATTGGTATCGAGCCATGGTTAGATCATATCTTACATATCTTTGGATTTCTAGTAGTTTTAGGTGGTTTTGAGTTTGAAAGCGTTTAGTGGTTTTGCATCATTTGGTTGATTTCTAGTGTTAAAGTTTGGATTTTGGTAGTACTTTTGTGTTTAGAATCATCTCAAGTGTTTAGGTTTTGATTTAGAAGGTTTGAATCATAGTGGTTGGGTTGTTTTGGATAGAAAAGTGGTGTTTATGTGTTTTTCATGCTAGCGACTTGAGCCACGGTAAAGTTTTCTTGGTAGCGACTTGCTTTACAATTTGGTAGCGAGTTGTTGTTTAATGCCTTAGCGAGTTGAGCTAGCGACTTGTCTATTGAGACAAGCCAAAGAAAATCTGATTAGTGGATTCCCACTACGAGTAGCGACTTGGTTTAAGTTAGCGACTTGTACGTTATATTGTTAGCGACTTATGCGTTATATTGTTAGCGACTTGGTGTTAGCGAGTTGGTACCTAGCAAGTTGCTATTTAGCGACTTGAATATTTAGCGACTTGGTGCTTAGCAATTCTTTGCCAAACTTTTGTTAGCGACTTGGATTGTAGCGAGTTGTTATATAACGACTTGGAACTTTAGCGACTTAGCACTTAGCGACTTGGTTCACGATTTTCCTAGCGACTTGGTGATTTCCTTTAAATACGGTTTCTCTTGATTCGGTAAAATCCCGTGAAAGAATCTATTTCGGTTTAATCATAGAGTTATAAAATCCGTTTATTTGTCATCATGTCTACCAACGTTCCTACAATCATCTCTAATGTTGCCGAGGATGTTCAAGCGGTGGTTCGGATACTCGTCCACCTATGCTTGATGAAATGACTACGACTCTTGGGCTCAACGAATCGATTGTCTTGTCTTGGAAAGGAAAATGGAGTCAACATTCTCGAATCCATTGATGAAGGACCATATCGGGTTGAGACGACTAGAGACTTAATTGATCTGGTGAAGATGGAACAATGATCTATGGAATTGACGGACCAAAGACATATGATGAGCTCGATGATAAGGAGAAAAGGAGATTCGATCTTGATATAAGGGCTTCTAACATCGTACTTCAAGGTCTTCCAAAAGATATCTACAGGCGATCAATCATAACACCGGCGGCGGTGTGGGATAATGTCAAAATGCTTCTCTCGGGTTCGATCTAACTATGGAAGACAGAGAATCACAATTTGTATGATGAATTTGAGCACTTCAAGATGAAACGGATGAGAGTGACTATGAGTACTATGTGAGATTTCACAAGTGGTGAATGACATGAGGAACATCGAATGACTATGCCTAACATTCAATTTGAACTCAAAATTTGTAAACAACATGAATCCGAATGGCACAAATTTGTCACTTGAAGCTCACTAAAGGATTGAAGAATACGAATTATGAGCAACTCTATGCCTTCCTTCTTCAAAATGAGAGACATGCCATGTTTGAAAAGAGGATTCTTGATCGGTTCAAAGCTCGGGGAGAAACAAGCTCAACAAATGATTCAAGCTGCTTTTTACACAAATGATGGGATTACCACCAAAACTTCTCAAGTTGTACCCGGAGATGGTAATCACAAACTCATTCCGATCAAGGTTCAAGCAACGATTCTAATCTTGTCATGGAACATTTCATCAATCAAGCGACACTCATGGTTAAAGAGAACGGACACTTTCACCTTACACTAACGAGACTTCACACCAACAATGAGATCGAACCGCCTCAATCTTCACAATCATGCTTTGATCGAGATGGTAAAATAATGGGGCAACCAGTTCAAGAAAGGCAATTTGATCAAAGAAAGGGTGGAGCGGTGGAGGTTATGTTGCAAATCATAATCGGGAAGGAATGGAAATCAAGGTCAAGCTAAGCCAATCAAATGCTATAAGCGTGGTGGTGAGGACACATTGCAAGGAGGCGCACATCACCAAAACGCCTCGAATCTTGAGTACTTGAGGATAAGATGTTGCTTGTGCAAGCTCGGGATAATGGTGCGACTTTGGATGAAGAGAATTGTTGTTCTTGGTTGAGGAAATGCTAAGACATATGATGCGGATGTGGATGAGCAACCAATACAGGAGATAGGGCATAATCATCGAATGCCTTTCAAGTAGGCGATTGTGATGCATACGACTCGATGTTGATGAAGAACCCATTGCACAAACCATCTTCATGGCTAGCATTTCGCAATGGTCTCTCCTAAAGTCTCTTCATCACCACAAGCTCGTCCATCCAAAGACAAACTCATCTACGAGGTATTAAAATTATACGATGAAGTTGATGAGCAAAAGGTACATAACAGTACAATCAAGCTGTGTTTATTGAATCGGATATTGAAAATATGGGTAATATCAATGTTGTCCCATATGATCAATATGTGATTCAAAGTAAAAGTGAGATTGTACCAAGTGATGCATCTTCTGCGATCAACAACGATTATGTTTTGATGAATTCACTTGCATGTGCCCTCGATGATTACGTAATTTCGAACTTAATGCCTATAAAGAATGTGTTGCTATTTATGAACAACATGCAAAGTTTGAGTTGACCACCCGTGAGCGGGATATGGATGACCAAATCGTACAACTATTAGAAAACTAGGTTTAGAAGAAGTATTAAAACAAGAGTTAAACTCCTTACAAGAAAAGCTTTCTAAAGCGCTAAGCAAAAGCAAGAACTTCAAGAAAATGTTAAAATGCTTAAGCAAGAATTCGAGTGCTAAGGAATCAAAACTTTTGAATGATTTTCTAATCTAAAACTTTGAAAACAAGCTTGAAAATAAGTTATGCGTACAAGGTAATACCATTGATTGCTCACTTAATCACTAAGCATAGAGTCTTAGCGATAAGCATAGCATTCCCCTTGTTGAGGAACCAAATCCAGAGGTCATTAAAAGGCTAGAAATGCTCATAAGGTTCTTTTTGATGGCAATGAAATCCTTAAACCTAGGCAGAAACCTAGTTGCGTTGAGTGCACCGAGGAAGATAAGAAATCGAGATGAAGTCACTAGGGAAAAGATGAACAAGAAATTAGATGATCCTAAATGTAAAGAGAAGAAAATAAAGATCACACCCCATGATTACAAGAAGGAGAATTGGATTTCCTTGAACATGTTTAAGCCTCAGACGTTGTTAACACCCGAACAAGTGTTACGGAAAAGGATTTAGATAAGCAAAAGGCGGAGAATCTTGTTGTAACGAACCCTCCCTTTAGGAAAATGCCTTTGATGTGTATCCTCCCAATACACCAATGCATTTAGTTCCTAGGACTATTGCCACTAAAAGCAAGACCTTAATCAGTCAATATGTTATTTTTCAACTATTTGTTGATTTTGAGAAAACTTGTAAGAAAAGGATCACACCCATTGGCATAACTGAAGGGGAAAGGGGTTTTGAGCAAACGAAAGAATGTTATTTAATTGAAGTCATGCTTTTCTTTAAATAGCTAAAAGATCATTTTGAAAGCCTTAAAAAAGGAATGAACTTAGACATTAAAGAAATGGAAAAGGAGTTTGATGCAATGATAGTTGAGGTTAGTGACTATGAGCGAGCACTAAAGTATAATGAGATTGAGAGGAAGAACTTGCATACATTAAATGAGACTCTTATTATTGAATGTGTTGCTCGGGATGTGTTTTCATTGCTACAAATTGTTCTATTAATGCTTCCCAATTTCATGAATTATCATTGCCGGAAAGTCTCCATGATCGTGTCATTGAGCTTGAAAAGAGTAATTCTAAACTAGCGAGAAAATTGAGCTGGATGATCACGACAATTTGGTTAAACATTTTCTAAACTAGAGGCTTAGCATTTTAATTTACAACTAAAATATCAACATCTTAAAGAAAATGTCAAAACTTCCATGCACATGTTGAGGGGGAGCATCTATCTTAAACCTATGATTTGAAACGTGATCACTTATCTCAATGTGCAGGTTCCCTCTAGTATGTGCAAAACTCTTTTCAAATCTCGAGGCACATATTGAGGGGGAGCATAATTATGAAAATCTCATCCTTCCCCAAAATGCTTTATCTACTTGATTTGATCAGGGAAGTGAGGATGATATCTTTTAGAAAATGGTAACCAAATAAGTTAATTCTTCCTCTTGCCTCCGTGTGCAAAACGATTTCAAACATTTGATGCACATGTTGAGGGGGAGCACTTGTTCTAAAAATATCAAAAACAATTCAGGTACAAAATGTTTTGATAATATATCACAAGCATCTGGATTGATTTTTCACATGGTTTTCAATTGGTTCAAATAGCAGATGAACAATACCAAATAGACCGACCAAATTTACTTTATGTACGGTGATATAAGGATGATGAGGTTAGGTATTGCTCCCATGATCCGCCAGAACCGGAGGGATCTACCCAGGGACAATCCACTAGTTAGTGTAGAAGTCCTTAGGTATGATGATAAAAGGAGAAAAATGAGATATGGGAAGAGTGCGGATGAGACAGAGCGATCTTGGAACAAACCCAACAAGGTTCTTGCTATGAAGTCTCGGTAAGCCTTGAAGGGTTGAAGAATGAAAAGAATTGAATGAGAAAGGGTGAAAAGAAATAGCCTCCATTTATTCAACCATAGGCGAAACCGAGTACAATTCATATACTCTCGATGGTAACATTGGTATTGAAGACAAGGCGTCATGGACCCGGTGGACGCCTTGCACTACAACTTCCCAAACCACTCAAGTTCCTCTTAAAGGGCTTGTTTCATTCTCACGGGAACCTACATAATCTATCGACTTTCTCTTAGAGATTGTTGATATTGAAGAAGGAGACCTCTCCCTAGTCTCCAACACAGAACCAAATATGCACATATTGAGTCTAGAGCCACGAGATCATCAATAAATCTCATTAGGACACTTTCAATGAAGACTCTTTGTTTCACACAATGTGAAAAGAGATTTTATCTTGAGTCCTCGCATTATCCTTGTGGTATTGCGAACATCCGAGTGATATGCTAACATACTCACAATGAAGATGGAAAGCCTACGGAGCCAACATCAAACAAGCTCTGGTAGGTGGCATGTGAGATCTATTCAATAGATCAACCATGTGACAATGAACGAGAAACAATGGGGCGATTCAATCTTTTGAATCAATCTGGTTCGAGTTATGGATTGGCGGATACCTTTGAAAAACCGGTCTTTGTGCTTAAAAACTTTTTCCTTTAGCAAATCGACCGTATACGGATATTTCAAATCAAAGGTGTTTTATGATTGATAATTGATGTTCATTAAAACCTTCGTTGTATTGCAAAAACAATTTCTATTGAGCAATACGATTGTTTTCAAATATCTTTTCATCAATCGTTGAATTTCTATTCATTTGGTTCACTCACTCCGTGTTGTCTTCTTTGAGGCGTTCGGTTTGAGAACGACTAGAGCATTGCGAAACCCTATCAAGGAAATTCTTGAATTATACGATCACGAGCGATACTTGTCTTGATCAGCGAGGAAAGTGGGCCATGTACCTCAATTCAACAAAGTGATCAAAGACACTTTCGTGCGATTTATTGCTAGCTGTTGTATGTGGTCGTCATACGTTCGGTGATCGAATGAAGCGGTCAATCCATACCGCATGCTCACCTAACACATTCATCTAAAAAGAAATCATGATTGGTGCATCAATGACTCGATATTTTCACTCGATGCTTCGCTTTCACTGCGCCAATATCATGAATCAACGAAAGCTTCCGCTACTCGATGAAAAGATATCATAATCTTGAATGTGAGCATGTCGGTCCGAAAGTCACAACATCACATAATACCAACACCACAATGGATGTCTCGAGATTTTGTTGGTGATGATCTCAAAAGGCGGCTTAAAATTTATTATCACGTGGATCGGTGAAGACCTCCACTTGGATTAACCAAACATTCAATGAATGGAATCAATGAGTACAGTTGCAGAGCAAAGTACTACATCAAGAATGCAAGAACAACTGTTAATGTAATATCTGTTTGTATTCAATGTAATTTTAGTATATGTTTGAGGTGACCTCCTTAGGGGAGATTGTTAGAATTAGAAATTCCGGTATTAAAGAGTTGGTCACCTCAAGTATATGTAATCGTTAAAAGCTCGTAGTCGTAGTTCATTTAAGTTAAGTAGTATTTAGTTTAGTACCACCATGGAGGACGGACGGGTCTTTACCATCTGTATGCACGATCCATGCCCGTTGTGTGGCGTGTTATTGTAAGACTATAAATACTCTCTACCTTCCAAGGTAGAGTTGGAGCTCATAATAAAATTTTCTTTCTCTCACTAAAGTTCCCTAAACCTCTAACTTTCTCTCTAGAATTCCACTTATCGCCCACTTTGTGTTATGGTTTGATGTATATGTGAAATCCAATATCCTACATGTTTTTTGAAAGAAATTCCAGTCAAGCGTTGATCGTAATCTGCTGAGTATTCCCCATTGATGAATGGCTGAAATTGTTTGTAGATTACTTGATGAGCTGCAATGGAACTGTCCTTTTGACTTTTATTAGTAAGTTGTAGCTTCAATTGTTCTAAGTTCAACAACAAATTTCTAGTCAGTGTAGGTAAATCCTGACGGAAGATGGCACTACATGTTCGATCCATAATTGTGGACAAAAGCTGTACGAGGTGAGAGTGAAGTAACTGATAGGGCTCAATGCTGCATTCCATTTGCATGGAATTTCGTAGCATTGACAGGTGAAATTCCTTAGCATTGGGCTCAGGATATGAAGTGTTTTGATCGTCATTGGCTGAATTAATCATGGTTAAGCTTTCTGAGTAGTAAACACTTTCTTTGTTACGCGGTATCATATAGTTTGAGCACATTGGAGATTAAGGGATCGGTGGTGTAAGACATTGCGTTAATATGAGATGGCACGTCTTAATTTTCAACAAGAAGTCGGATAGTAAACACAAATTGCTTGAAACAATTCTCTTGATGACAAATCGCTTCAGTCAGAATGTATTTAAGACAAATCGCTTCTCACACAAGTCGCTGCATTGACAAATTGCTAGACAAACAAGTCGCTAGAGTAATAAATCGCTAGAATGACAAGTCGCTAGAGTGACAAGTCGCTAAAAAGACAAGTCGCTAGAGTGACAAGTTGCTAGAAAGACAAGTCGCTAGAGTGATAAATCGCTAGAAAGACAAGTCCCTAGTGACAAATCGCTAGACATACAAATCGCTAATTAGACAAATCGCTAGACATACAAGTACATCCACTACCTTGTCCTTTCAAATCAAAACCTAAGCACTTATAATGATTCTAAACACAAAAATACAATCAAAATCCAAACTTTAACACTAGAAATGATCCAAATGATGCTAACCACTCTAAACTCATTCAAACCCAAAAACCTTATGAAAACCACTAGAAATCCAAGAACATGAAAGATGAGTGATCAAACCATGGCTCTTGATACCATTTGTAACATATTGGATTTCATAAACACATCAAATAATATTCAAGAGGCGTATGGTTTAGAGAGAAAGGGAGTGTTCTAGAGATAAAAGAAATGAAAGGTTAGATTACAAAATGAACATCCAACCCTCTCCCTTGTGGGACAGGGCTATTATACAAATGACTACGCCTCCTCGGTGTGGATCGAGCATATAGTGAGTAAAGACTCGTCCTTCTTCCACGGTGTTACTTACATTACCGCTAATCTAACTAATATACTTTTACGTCTACGAGCTATAATATGCTAAACATACGTTGGGGTGACCGACACTTCAGTATGGATTTTCTAAATCCTAACAGATTACAACGAAAATGGCTTCCACGTCGGTAGCCATGCTTACACTTTCCATAACGTTGCATATGGTTTATATTTCTATTATTAGCTAACACATAAATACATCTTGAACTTTTCTTAAATACACTGCGATGAGTGAGCGAATACTAAATATCAAAATTTTGAAAGTTGAAATCTTAACCAAAATACACACGTTGTCATTTGGGGAGTACGTTGATGACGTCAAGAACTAGTGGACCTAATTTGGGGAGGATACGTTGTGTGATCGGCCGTCAAATGTCGTGATTATGTGCATGAGGAGACGTTATTGACCGGTGGTTTTAGATTGGAGATGAGACGTGCAATACTCAACTTGTGCATAAAATACTAGGGTACTCAAGATTGGAAAAAGAAAGAAAGTAGAGAACTGATAGAATGTAATTTCCTATTATAAATCCATACAACTATATCTCTTATATAATAAGAGATTTCCAAAAGTGGAAAAAAATATTGTGACAATTGAAATTGGACCAATAAGAATGTTCAATTTTTTCACATAGGATAAATGAAGTCATCCCACTGACTTATAAAAAGTCAAAATTGAAACAATTTGGTTAAACTTGTCTAAATTTCATCCAACAAACATATATATATATATATATATATATATATATATATATATATATATATATATATATATATATATATATATATATATATATATATATATATATAAACATGTATGTTGGTTTTGTAAAACAAACTAAAACCGAAGGAAGGTAATAAAACTTTAGTTGTTAAATTTTAAATAAATTAAATGAACTTAAGTAAACTTATCGATTTTCATTTTTTATAACTTTATAAATTCAATAAACACCCTTAGACTTTATGAATTTTCTAATTTGGTTATTTTTTATAAATATTATTAGCATTATATATTATATTAATGCATCTGACGGAAATTATAAATATCGAGATGAAAGCACGAGTTACTGTGATATGTAAATAAATACACGAGATTATACATATATGAACATCTGAAATTATTTTTTTATTTGATTAAGTAAGGATATTCAGAAAAATACCTTTTTTACTATTCGCATTGAATAACGACTCATGGTATTCGTCTTTATAAGTTTAATCCGCGCATACATAGGTTCGGCTAATTTTTTTATTAACGGGAATATAAATATTACAACAAATGCACGACCGTACTACACTGTGAGATAAAAAAACATATACACGATACTATGCATATAGCAATGATACATGTAGTGACTCTTTAAATCTTAAGAGAAATAACTTATATCCATAATTAAACACTTTCAATTACATATTTACGAATAACATTATCAAATTAACATCAATAAACTTTACATGCGGATGCTAAATTCATCAAAAAGGAACTATAGTTTTATAGCTTAAATACCTAATTTTCGGTTACAAAATTCAAACACCGGTTTCTAATAATCATCATCTTTATTTTTCACTTACTAAAAACCTATCAATCAATTAACTATCCCTATTAAGATAAATAAAAGAAACATAAACTTAAATACACGTGACATATGAAATTTATAAAACTATATAAACCACTCAATAGGACCAACCACCGAATCATGATCACCCAAAGACGGTTGCCGCTAATCGGCCCCACCACCAATACCTATTGAAACCGTAAAATTGTTGTAAACAACGAGTTAAAATCTTTGAGTATGAAAACAAAACCCTAGAGTTATACAAAAAGTCAAATTCGGGCTTTGGTGATGGTTTTGTGTATGGGTGTGTGTTTTTATATCTATTAACAATAATCCTTCAATTATTTTGTGGAAGGTGTAGGGATGATGACTTTGGTATGTAGTGTGGTGGTTAAGCTGGTTAGTGTCTGTGTGTAAGTTTTGGTGAGAGATGGTGAGAGGTGTTGATGTATTTATATGATGTAGTTGTGTTTTATATATCCGTATATGTGTGTTCGAGAATCAAGATCGTGTTCTATTATGAATAATGATTATTATGATTTTGAAGTGCATGTATAAGTCGTTTCGTATTTTGATATTTAAAGAGAAAATAAAAAATTATAAGTGAAAATAAAAGAGAAAGAAGACGAGGGTAGCGTGATCACTTCAATTTAGGTAGAGAATGAGTTTGCAACCCAAGTTTCTCATGGGACAGTATCAACATTTTTTAATATGTAAAGACTGCATGCAATTTGGCCAAATCACATCACTACAAAAAGTAGTCCAATCTAAACACTAATATTACTACAGTTTTTAAAGAGTGTATAAAATTTTATTAGTCTATTAATACTTAATAATATGTAAAATTCGTTACATTAGTAAGTGTGAAAATAATTTGTAAAATAATGAAATTTTCATACTTATAATTGTATAAAAAAAAGTTTACACTTTTTAGTGTACGATTTTCTCCACACACCTAAGTATGAATATTAATTGTAACACCCAATTTCTCCACACATGAGGAAGTGTAGATAAATTGGGTGTTATAAATGACTTCCACATCTATAATTGTGAAAATTACAAGTATGAACTTACAATTATGAACTTTTGTTTGATACAGTTATATTGCGAAAAATCTATTGTTTTACAAAAAATTTACACATTATTTTAACTACATATAATGGATGAACCCTTTTCCTCCATTAAATGTCACTAACTCATATATCTTAAACATAAATTAAGCAATTCAAATAATAAACATAATTCTAGGATTTAAGATCATTTACAAACCAAGAGATCAATCATCACGCTCCATCTTTATTTGATTTAATGGATGAGATTAATCCCAACAATTTAAAAAACCCACTTTCATCTCTTTTTTTTCATGTATTAGTGTCTTTCAAACCGTTAATCGTTAAGCGAAAAAAAAAATACCATTACGACGAGCATTTAATTATCTTTCTATAGATAGGCACTTTGATATATTTTCTATTTTTTTTTCGTGTTTTTTTTCACTTTTTTTTAACTTTTTTTCGTTTTATTTTTCTTTACTGAAATTTGAATGAAAAAATCACATGTGATTAAACACTGATTTAAATATTATAATAATATCACATGTGATATTACATATCATATGTGATTTAAGACTTATATCACATGTGATGTTATTAAAATATTCAAATATTTATTTAAATTACATTTGATTTTTCATACAAACTTCAGTAATGAAAAAATAAGAAGAATACGAAAAAAGTATGAAAAACGATCTTTTTGTCAAAAGTATATCAAAATGTCAGTCTATAAAAAGATAATTAAATACTCGTCACGTTGGTTTAATTATTTTCGATTAACGATTAATGATTTAAGAGATGTTATAAAAAGTAGATAAAATATTAAATTATTTTTAATCTCAACGATTGATTTTTTTAGATAAAAAGTGAAATAGTCTTTCTCATCTGAAGAGAGTTTAGCATGTAAAATTGTCCTGTAATTCTAACCTTCAAACATTTAAGCCACGTGTTACAACTCTTTTTCTTACAAATGGAACATCAACAAAATTCTAGTCGACAAACATTAAGCCACGTATTGCAAGTCACTACACTACAACACAAGTGGGCTAATGCTACGGTAGGAATCAGTTGCAAATCCGTTGCAAATGGCCATTTGCAACGGATTTGCAACGGATACCTACCGTAGCGTTAATGCTCCATGGAAATTTCAATTGCAACGGATTTCTAACGGGGTTAAAAATATTCCAATGGTTTTCTAACCAAGAAAAGTCCGTTTTAAATTAGCAACCGTTTTTGCAACGGATCATATTCCAACAGTTTTTCTACGGTTTTGTTACGGCACATATTGCAAAAAAAAATTGCAACGGATAACAGTTGGTACGAGATTGCAACGGAATAAATTTGCTACGAAATTGCAACGATATAACTTTGCAATTGATTTGCGACGGCATAAAGTAGCAATGGATTTTGCAACGGTATGCAATTGTAACGGATATGAAACGGTGTAAAATTGTGACGAGTTTTCAACGGAGTGTCAACGAAATGATTCCGTTACAAAAATATGCATTTTTATATATATAATTGCATTTAGCTAATTTTTCCGTAATATACAAATATCTAAAACTAAATAATCCCAAATGCACAATTGAAACCTAAATTAATAATTAGACGAACATTCAAATATCATATTACATAATGTATCAAGTCCTACCAAACTACTTCTAAACCAAAAGTGAATTACACGAAGTGTAACAAAGCAAATCCTACCGGATGCACCACTTCTTAACAAAATGTGTATAATCCACAAAGTTTACCAAATCCATCGTACTACTTCAAAACAAAATGTGTATAAAACACGAAGTGTACCTTAATCAACAAATGTTTATGCGGAATGGGGAGTAGGAGCTTGCTCCTTCAATTGTGCCAACGCCTCGGCGAGCCTCTCATTTGCTTCTTTCTTCATTTCTTCCTTAAATGTCTCAAGTTTTTCTTCATTAAGCTTTCTTTCTTGTACAATAGCTTCATCAAAAATCTCCTTGTCTTTCGCTCTCGCTTCCTCCAAGTCCTTAAACGATTTTTCTAGCACTTCAACCTAGCCCACAAAAGCAACAGTTTGTTTTAGTGATAATGACACCAACAGTTTGTTTACGTAATGTAGACTTTGCTAGTGATTTGATTTTATTAAAATACAAAGTAATAAACAAGCTAATTATTTTACATGTAGAGTTTTGTTTGTGTAAGTTGTGCATATGCATCTAAAGGATCTTTCAATATGATCTAATACCGGATTAGTTAATTATTGACTACTTTGGGTGTACATACTATAATCTCTATCGTTACATACAAGGTGAACCTTCATCAAGCAACTATAAAGTAGGTTGTACTAGTCTCATGTCGTTGTTTCTTTATACACAACCCATCAGTTGAGCTTAAATTAACTTAGAAATTTTGGTAATGCTTATCTTAAAGTGTTTATATTAAGCAATACCAAAATCCTCAGAACTCTGAGACTTGTGAACTAAATTCTTGAACAAACGACTTCTTCATATATATCAACTCGGCTAATTTCTAGCTGGGTATTTCTAACAGAATCACAACAGCACTAACTTGCGAACTAAATCAGTCATATCAAGACAATCCTATTCAAATAAGCTTGGTCTTTTTTCAGTTAACTTAAAAATAAAAATAAATTTTGACCCATTATCCTACTGTAACAGCAACAAATTGTGTTTTCTTATAACCATATTAGATATGCTATGAAAATGAACAATAATAAGCTAACCTTCTCAAATCTCATTGGTGGATGTGAGGTACTGGTATTATGAGTAGAAGGCGTTCCCGTTAACAAAAATATGGGATCAGATGCATTGTATGCCCCAAATGTATTTCCCCTATTAGGCTGAGTGACTTTGTTCCATAGTTCCTCATTATGTGGGTGTGATTCAACGTTCTCTCCATGACTCTCAACCATACCTTCTTGATATTTTTCCTATAAACAGTCCCAAAATAACGATTAATTGTTTTAAAGTTTAATAGTGATCTACTAAAAGTGGCTAATCAAAAAGAGGTTTGGATACATACCATATGATCACGTGACTTTTCATTAACCCATCTCGGCTCAACCGCCTGACTTCCGCTTGACTCACCTACCTCATTCAACTCTCCAACCCTAGTTGACGTTGACGCTTCTGACCCGATTAACCCGTTTGCCCCACCTGACCCGTTAGCCCCAGCTAATCCGTTTTCCCCTAACGACCCATTTACCTCGGTGACCCATTTGTTCCTGTGACCCGTTTGCCTCGGTGCTGTTTGAACCGGACACTGCTTACAATTGGTGGTTGATCCGGTGCTTCGTCCCTTCGAGCATGGCGGTGGGTAAAGAGCTCGATGGAGCGTATAGGGCCGTGTTTGCTTTCCTACATGTTGTATTGAAGGTATTTCTATTATTACATATTGATATCTCATATAGTACAAGACAATTTGGAAATTATATTACCAAGTATTTCCTGGTTGAGTTAAAGCTCCTAGACCCACAAGTATGATGGCCACCAACTGACGTGTTTCTATTATTCTTGTTTTGTTTTGATTTAGATTTCCAATCATCCTTATTCCAAACATCACGTAGTAGTGGTAGCCAACAATCTTGTTTCATCCAAGTAGGGTTATATTGGGCAAGTCGACTATAATCATCATCAAAGGAACCTTCTTGTTTTCTCATACAAGCGTATGGCTCTTGTTCTAGCAGCATTCAACATACCATTCCAACGAGATGAGGCATGTTTCACAAAACGTTTTCGAATACCTTCATCAATTCTTGGATCCCATTGATAGGATTGCTGCACATAAGATAATCGTTAATAAGTGACTAGAAGTTAATACCTTCATCATATCTAATAAAACCATTGTATCCTGTTACATATCGCAATAATAAACCATCCTATTTTTCTAACAGGCAATGAAACCGTCAAAACCAACTTGGAGTTTTAAGACAATCATTAATGAGGGACTGGAAATACTCTTTAATATATTTATATGTTTTTAAATTTGTAAATAGAGGCAAACCTTAAAAGCGAAGCCACATTTGGTCTTTCTCTCTCGTGGAACACACCCATGTTGCCCAAGGTTCAAAACCTAAAGCGAAGAATCGACGTGATGGAATGTCCAACAGACTTCTGATCATCAAACCTATAAAACAGAAAAAATGAAACATGGGTATTAGTATCAGTTAATTACGCTATTTAAACATAATATAAATACAAAACAATAGTTTTTACTCGTCTGCAGATATGCTAATCATCGGACCATCTGCCGGTTCAGGTAATGGATTGGGGATATTTGACCCTCGCATGGCATTTGATGCTTCAACATCTGGTTCAGTCACCCCTACACCCTCATCATTATCATCATCAATCTGGTTATTATCCACCAACATTTGTCCAACACCACCAATGCCACTGATATTACCGTGTGAAGGTCTAGGACCACTACGTCTCCGTCCACTTGACATGAGAATCTACAACAAAAAAAATTGATAAATTAGCATATTTGAAATGATCAACTTAAAACAAGATAAAGAATATAAGAACAAGAGAAATAACCAGATAAAAGATTGCTAGCTAATTCTGTAATATATAGTAGATACTAATTGTATATTATATAAATTGATAAATACATACTAAATACTAACTAGTGGATGTCATAATTACTACATACGACACCGATTCTTAAACTCTAAAATAAAGTAAACAACTACAATTAACAATATAAACTAGCATTTTGAATTTAACAAATTCAGTATACACCCATATATAAATGTGGATGACAATGAATCAACAGAAAAACAACTTGACTATAAATTTTGCTACCAGTTTTTGACCTTTTGTAACCTGTGATAAAACTAGTTTTTGACTTTTCATTCAATATATGTACTTTTTAAGACAACCACAATGATTAAAACTAGTATGAAGTAAAACTCAAGTATGTAGTCTCATTAATACACAAAGCTATTCTAATAGTCTAATGTAACTTATAAAAGCCCATTATCTTGATGCCAAATTCTTGGTACTACGCTTTACATCATTAAAAATAAGCTTGAAAAGGCATATAACTTATAAATATAAAAATTGACATCACATAGCATAATCAATTGTGCATAATCAATTTCAGCCACATATAGGTGAAACCCCTTAATCAAATTACTTCATAATTATAACTAAAATCAAAAGAAGCCATATAGTGAGTTCGAACATAACTTTACATAAATATTAACAATTATAAACATAGTAACAAATAGATAACAAATATACCCAACAGTAGGTTAAGTGGTCTTAGTATTTGCTTCGTGTGGTGGTTGCTCCGTGTGAGAGATTGGAAAGTGTTTATGAGATGGGGACAAAGACGAGATCTTTTATTTTGATATGAGAATAATTTTGGATGGAAAGTGTTTAGGTGAGATCTAGATCTATTATTCTCATATGTGGACAAAGACCTGTACTAACATCAAATATCTGGACAAAAACTAAGCGGGAAATAAAATGGGGCTTTTGGGCGCTAAATGATTTAGGAGCAAGCGGGAAAATGAAAGTAATGATAGGCGGCAAAAATAAGGGAAACTTTATTTGTCTAACTCGCGTTGATCGGGTCGACCCATTTAACCCGAATAATGGTATTTTTATAAATTACTCCCTCTGTCCCAAATTATAAATATATTTTTTATTTTTCAAAGTATTTTATTTCCGACTTTGACCTTAATTATTTATTTTCATGTTATATAATACTTGATAAAAAGTATACCAATGGAAATGCATTTAAAATACAAATCTATTTATATATTTTGCATCAAGTATTATATAACACGAAAAAAAATAATTAAAGTCAAAGTTCGAATAAAAAGACTTTGAAAATATCAAAATGGACTTATATTTTGGGACGGATGGAGTATGTATTTTGATCAAAATAAATAGGCAACTTTATAACCATTTTATTCATATTTGGGTTGACCACAACCCGAATGGACCCGACTAACCCGAGTTTAAATAGGTTCGGAATCGAGTATGTTATTTTTAGCATCGACCCGAATTTAACCCGACTCGAATTGACTAGAACCCAACCAACCCGAACCCGATTAGCACCCCTAATCACAGTTAAGGGTTTTATCGGGGGTTATTGGGTTTATCGAGTCGAGTGGATTCAGGTTTTCAACTAGGAAAAGGTAACCCGCAACCCAACCCTCTAAGCTTTGTTTATCTAGTTTGAGTTGATTCGGGTTGGGTTATCGGGTTTCTTAGAGTCTGTTAATATTCATAGTTTAAATTTGCTAGAGCAAAAACTATCCATGCCAAGTATATGAGCAAATAAAAAGTTTACCATATATATCATAACCGTTAGGTGTTAGCTACCACTGTCACTTGTTAGGTACCATATATATCATAACCGTTAGGTGACAGTCGGGAGACATTTGTCTCGTAGGTGTATGATACGCGGCCTGAGAGGCTTTCCAAGCCATATGCCACCTGTAATGTATACGTGTCTGTCAACTATTGATAATGGGCTTATCAAGTGTTGGTAATGGGCCTGACCTCAACGTGTAATTAGTGGGCTTGGCATTAATTTTCATACGTTATCAGGAAACAAGTGTTGGATACACAATCGATTGGTTCACAATTTGGCTTCCAACGTGTGTTGGTATGTTCAATATTATTTGTTTTATATGTATTAGTAGAAACAAATGTACGGTTGTCTAACGGTTTCGTGAACAAATGTGATCATATTCAATATTTTCGCCATCTAACAAATGTATTCATTTTCCCTTTTTTTCAAAACATATATTCTATGACATCTTTGTTTTGCTTCCATGCATGATGATATTCAATACAAGAATCGCACTCTGACGTATTCAAAACACAAATCGACTTGCCATCTTCCTTATTTATCCGATTAGACATTAAGAACAATACAAACAATTTCAACAAATAAATACTAAATATAACCAATACGAATCACATTAAGTTAAGGAACATAGTACAACCCATTTTCAACCGATGCGGACTCAATACAGCCCAATACGCTAATTCTAATATAGCTTCTTATAACAATATGCTATAACTTAACAACCAATGAATACATAATACTAACTCATTGCAACACATAGAAAACCAATACAACTCACTGCAACATAATACAATACTAAACTGATTGACACCCAATAATTATAAATAATTAAACTTTTCAAATCCGTTGCAATTCCATAGCAAATTACCAAGAAATTTTCAGTAAAATTATAAAAAGAAACTAATAATATTATATGTTACATGACCGCAACAATTATTTCAAACTTTACAACGAAAATACCAACGAAATATTTTAAACAAATTGGAAACAAGATTTTATAGGTTAACGTTGCAAATCCGTAGCAATTATTTTCTTTTATATTTAATTTAAATATTTTGTTTCAAATCCCAAAAGATTTTGCAATGGATTTGCAACGGATTATTAAATATAAATTGAAATTAAATTGTTATACTTATTCCGTTGCAAATCCATAACAATTATTTAAAATTTTGCAACGATTTTGCAATGGAAGCCAATAATTGTTTCTTTTACATATTTTTTTAATACTCCGTTGTAAATCCGTTACAAATTTCAAATAAACTTGATGATTTGCAGCGGAATATTTTAAAATAACTATAAAAGAAATTACTTTAGTTTTTGCAACGGATTTGCAACGGGTTTCTGTGTCATTGCTAATCCGTAGAAAATATGTTGCAAACCCGTTGGAGATTTGCAACGGAAAATTTCCGTTGCAAATTTCCGTAGCATTTGCCCAGTTTTGTAGTAGTGCTATCATACAAGTGGCACTCAAACTTGAATGACAATCAACAAAAAGACATCACTGAAATAGTTTTACAATACCATACGTATCACACATCCGATCCCCAATTCTCCCTAACTAGTTCGACCATCTACATTTTCTTCACCGCTAAAATCAATTCATAAGGTATTCAAACAAATTATATATACATTTTATGTATCATCGATCACTTGAATCTTTGATCTACTTTTTCATATCATTCGTATATAAAATTCAAAGATTGTAAAATCGTGTTTTGGTGTCATTTGATCAATTATTATTATTTTTTAATGTTATGAGAGTGTTTTGTGTCGTTTAAAGCTGTAATTTATTGTTAAAAGGGTTTCTTGCTTTTGATTTTTCGTTTTGTTTGCAGATTGATTAAATTTTGAGGCACAAGAAAAGCTAGAGTTACAATATATGTTGATCAATTATTTATTTTCCATGAAACCCTAAATTTACAAAGACATAATCTCCAGTTGTTTTATTTTCCAGAACCAATCAATTCGATCTTAAGTGTTTATAGCTTGTCTCTAGTTCCTTTTGGTAATAGAATACTTGTGTGTCACCGTCTTGGCTTGGGGCATACATTGTATAAGATTTTATAATCATTTCATTTTGATTTCTTAGGGTGACGTTTAAGTTGTTTCTTATTATTTTAAAAATCATTATGGAAGGAGTTGTCTTGTCTTTGTTTAGAGTTTGTGATTTTCTTGTTAAAATCTGTTTCTTATTATTTTGTGGTTTTCTTTCCGGTTTGTTGGGAGCCTTGGAATCTCTAACGTCGCTAGTTATTGAAGAAAATTAATTAAATTTTTATGTCACGATCATAGAATCTTTTTCATGAAACCCCAAATTTATGTAAAAGACTCAATCTTTAGGTTGGCTTAATATCTAGGTAGCAATCAATTCGATCGATATTGAGTTTTATATACTTCTAGCTCATCTCTAGTCCGTTCAAGAATAGTATAGTGCTTTTGTGTCATCGTCTTAGCTTGAAATTTACATTGTATAAAAGATTTGCTTTCAACATTTGAAAATTGGGGATACGCAAGCGGTTAAAAGTTTTCTCAAGAATTATCTTGAGCTAAGAACAAAATGGAAAACCAAAGCATGCACAAGAACAAAATAATTAGAGGCGTGTAACGTATAGTAGAGGTTTAAGTAGTACGGCATAATATGGTTTCTTTGGTTGGGTTGGAACTTATATAAATCAAATGTATTATAAATCGGTGTGGTTTTATATATAAATCAAATGTATTATAAATCGGTGTGGTTTTATATCCATTCCTTTTTTCAATTCTTTCTTTATCCGGATACTTTATGTCTGGCTTTGCCAATTTCGTTTTCATTGTGGGTTAGTTACTATTATTTTATTAATTGTATTTTATTAAAGACCACGACTGATTCGACCAACACAAACTTGACGAACTGGAACTAAAACACCACGCAAATAACTAGAACAAGCTTTCTAATTAATCGAAAAGTATTGGCTTACAAAAAGCGATATTGAATGCGTACACAAACCACATGCTAAGTTTGTGTTTATATAGGAATAGAAACATGCTTTCCTAATCCTACTACAAGTCTAATATTCTAATTATATTAGAACCGACATTCAGACATTCACCCATGGGCTTGGGTCGATGGGCTGCTGCCCCATGGGCTCGGGTCGAACAACATTATCAACATTCACCCCCAATTTCGACTCGAAATAGGAGGTCTTCAACTCCAGTAACTCTTGCATTTCCTTGAACTTAATCCTTGCGAGAGCTTTCGTTGAATATCGAGACGTTGTAACTCACCTCTTACAAACTCAACTTGTACTTGGTCTCTTTCAACACACTCTCGGATAAAATGATAACGTGTGTTTATATGCTTGCTTCTCCCGTGAAAGACCGGATTTTCATAAGTGCAATAGCCGATTTGTTGTCAACAAATAAGACTACCACTCTTTCTTCCATTCCGGTTATTTCACTCAACAATCCACGTAACCATATCCCTTGACACGCGGTGAGGTTGCAGCCATGAACTCGGCTTCACAAGGCGATAAAGCCACCGTGTTTTGCTTTTGTGAGCACCAGTGATAGGTGATTTACCTAGATAAAATCGTGCCCGGTTGTGCTTGACCATCATCTTGGTCCATAGCATAACTACTATCACTAAACCCACTAACTCCTTGGTTTCTCTTGGTTGTATCGTATTCCAAAATTCAAACTACCTTGGATATACCTTAGTATTTGTTTCACATTTGCCATATGTGATTCTTTTGGTTCTTGCATATAACGACTAACCAAACCAACCGAATAAGATAAATCGGTCGAGTGTGTAGTAAATACCTTAGACAACCAACTCGTCTTCTATACAAAGTTGCATCAAGCGGTTTTCCTTCTTTATCCAAGCTTAACTTCATTCCAGGTTCTAATGGACATTGTGTAGGATTCGCTTCATGCATCCCGGCATCTTTCAAGATCTTCTTTGTAGCTTTCTTGACTTATTGAGATACTCAATCCTCTTGCTTTACTTCAATGCCAAGATAATAGCTCAATTTTCCCAAATCACTCATATCGAACCTTTCTTGCATTTGTCTCTTAAATTCACCAATATCGCTAAGCTTGAACCGGTTACTAGAGATCATCTACATAGACCGCAATAATCAAGATTGACTTGTTTGTCTTCTTCACATACACCGCTTGTTCGTGTTGGCATCGTTTGAAAGACATTTGCTTGAGTTCTCTATCAAGTTTTGTATTCCACGCCCTTGGTGCTTGTTTAAGTCCATAAAGCGCCTTTTTCAACTTGTAGATCTTCCTTTCTTCTCCTTTCTTCACGAACCCCTCCGGTTGTGTAACAAACACTTGCTCTTTTAGATCTCCATGTAAAAAAGCCGACTTTACATCCAAATGATGTAGCTCCCATGCTTCTTTCGCGGCCAATGAGATCAATAAACGTATCGTTTCAATCCGTACTACGGCGCAAATACCTCGTCATAGTCAATTCCTTCTTTTGAGCATAACCCTTTACTACTAAGCGAGCTTTAAATTTATTAATTGAACCATCCGGTTTCTCTTAATTTTGAACACCCACTTTAGTCCAATAGGATTAACATTACCCGAGCTTCAACTAATTCCCATGAATTATTCTTCTCGATAGACTCAATCTCTTGTTTCATAGCAACCATCCACTTGCTTGAGACTTTGCTTCTTGGAACGTTCTTGGTTCATCGTCTTCAATCAAAAGTAGATTTTGATCTTCATTAGCAACTGAGGTTCTTGAACTAGACCCCATAATAAAGTCTTTAAATCTAGTTGGCGTATTTGAAACCCTCGAAGAACGCCTCATAATTGGTTGAGTTTCCGTCACAAGATTAGGGTCATTATCCGCCTCGAATTGAACTTCTTGTTCGGTATTGACCGGTTGATTTTCATCAACATCATGATTATTTTCATTCTCTTGATCTTCTGCCTCAACTTCATCGGTCACACCTGGGTTAACAAATCCACAACCCGTATCAATAGAACCGTGCCATTCTATAATAAACATACCTGGGTTTAGCTCATGTGTTTCGCTTCCAGCAACATACTTCCAACCAAGTTCCTCATTAAACTCCGCATCACGACATACCACTATCTTCTTTAGTTTTGGATTGAGCGATTGAAAACCTTTTGTACCGGCTCGTTTCGATGTAAATGAGTCGTGTTGACTGTCGTCTAACTTATGTAAATATGGCTTGGTTCCCGTTGCATAAGCCACATCCAAATACCCTTAAACCCTCCAAGTTAGGCTTTTTCCTTTGAAAGCCTCGTATGGAGTTTGATTAACTAGAGCTCGAGTTGAAACTCTATTAATCAAGAATGTAGCGTGTCTAACTCCTTGACCCACATGTAGTTTGGTACGTCTCGTGCTTTCAAGATGCTTCTAGTCATTCCCATAAGAGTGCGGTTTCGCTTTCCACGACTCCATTTTGTTGCGGTGTGTAGGAGTGGTTAGATGTCTTGTTATACCCTCGTTTTCACAAAAGTTGGTAAATTCTTTTGAAGTGAACTCACCTCCTCTATCGGTCCTTAGGGTTATAATCTTCTTTCCCGACTTCTTCTCCGCTAAAGCTTTGAACTTTTGAAGTATTCAAATGCCTCACCTTTTTCCTTCAAGGTAAAGTCCACATAAACCGTGAGAAGTCATCAATAAGAACAAATATGTACTGTTTCGTGCTATGGATGGTGGAGAAATTGGTCCACATAGGTCGGCATGTATAAGTTGAAGAGGATGTGTTGCCTTAAATTTTGCGACTTTAGGAAATGCCTTCTTGGTTTGTTTTCCTACCAAGCAAGATTCACACAACTTGTTCTCTTGATGAATTATTGGCAACTTTTCAACCATGCCCTTCCTTGCCATTAATTCCATCGTCTCGAAATTAATGTGACCCATCCTAGCATGCCATAACCAAGCATCATCTTCCATCTTTGCTTTGAGACACACGGACTTCCAACTTGGAGCTTAATCTTATAAAGTCTATTACTTGTTCTAGGAACCTTCATCAAAAGCTTGCCATCCGAGTCACGCATAGTAAGAAGGTTACCTTTCATCGAATGTCACATCCGCCTTGGTAGCTTGCCCAAGACTAATTATGTTGCTTTTTAGCTCGGGTAGGTAATAGACTCCAATGATTAACCGTTGCTCTCCGTTTTCCTTCAATGATTATCGAACCCTTCCCTTTTATCTCGATGTAGGAGTTATCACCAAACTTCACTCTGCCGGAGATATTCTCATTCAACTCCGAAAAGTATTCTCGGATCCCCGTCATGTGATTACTTGCTCCATTATCCAAATACCAAGTGTCTTCCTCGTTCGGCTTAGTATTCAATTGGTTTGGGATAATCTTTTCTTCATTCAAGAAAACTACTTCTTGAACGCTTTTCATCATAAAAAGTGTCGGGTCATCATCATCCTCTGTTTTCAAAAGGTTTGCTTCATGCTTTTTCTTTTGTACACTTCGTTCGGGACAATTAGAAGCAAAGTGACCATATTCATCACACCTAAAGCATTGAATCTTTGAAAGGTCTCGACTTTTGTTCTTCTTTTGATCCGTCTTGCTCCCGGAGTTATTTTGGTTTCCACGGTTGTGGTTATTAGCTTGACCACTACCACGCGATTTGTTTTGAGAAGAAAAGTTTTGACCTTTACTGTTGCCATTAGAGGAATTCCTTCCTCGACCTTTCTTATCATACTTTTCACCCTTCGAACATCAACTTGCCTTGATCTTGAAGTGGTGTCAACACCCTTCATTCTTCCTTCAAAAGCTTTCAACCTTCCAATTGCTTCTTGAAAAGACATAGTATTCAAGTCGACAAATTGTTCTATTGAGGCAACAATTGCAACATACCTATCCGGAACGGATGCAAGTAACTTCTTAACAAGTTTCTTGTCTTCATAAATTGTTCCCAAGCTATTGACTTGAGTTACAATTTTGCCCATCCTAGCCGCAAAGTCATCGATTGATTCGTTGACTTTCATCTTTAAAGATTCAATTCCGTCTCCAAGGTTTGCAACCTTGCATCTCGAACCCGATCAACACCCACATACGGTCTTCAAAGCTCCCAGTTTCTTTGGTTGTGTTGAATTGTGAAACTGAAAAACAAGTTCTTCGGAATCGCTTTGGAAGAGTAACGCCACCGCCATGTGATCTTGCTTAGCAACAACTTGTGTTCCTTCCCCGGTTCCAATGCATCTAGTATTCCATGGACTCGAATACGCTTTAACTCTTATTGCCCATATGTTATAGTTCGTGCTTGTTAACATTGGACATTGAAGAGCCGTTTTAGAATGTTCAATAGGTGGTTGACTCGACTCGCCTTGCACCATCCTTCTTGAACGCCTTTTGTAAGTTACCGGTGTAGTTGGATTATCTTCCAGCCCTAGAACACGCTTGTTTTACTTCTTGCCTAAGTAAACCAAGTTAAAGTTTGAAACTTTATTCACTTCTTGGAAATCCTTTAGTGATCGACTGTCTTGGTAACCCTTTATGATCGACTTTCTTGGAAACCCTTTATGATTGACTTTGGATACCCTGCTGCTGTGATCGACCACCTTAAACCCTTTAGTGATCGACTTTTGGAAACCTGCTGAAACCTGTTGTGATCGACTGGTTGAAACCTCCTGTGATCGACCTGCTTATACCTTGCTGTGATCGACCTTCTGTTTGAACCTGGCTCTGAAACCAATTAAAGACCCTGACCTGATTCGACCAACACAAACTTGACAGAAACTGGAACTAAAAACACCACGCAAATAACTAGAACAAGCTTTCTAATTAATCAGAAAAGTATTGGCTTACAAAAAACTGATATTGAATGCGTACACAAACCACATGCTAGGCTGTGTTTATATAGGGAATAGAAACATGCTTTCCTAATCCTACTACAAGTCTAATATTCTAATTATATTAGAACCGACATTCAGACATTCACCCATGGGCTTGGGTCGATGGCTGCTGCTGCCCCATGGGCTCGGGTCAGACATTAGCCCAACATGCTAATATAAAATGAAACAAATCCAGGTGCTTCACAGCCAAAACCCGGACCAAAAGCAAAACATTGTGTTCAAGTCACATCAAGAGGTTGTTTTTGCGTGTCACAAGATCAAATGGATAAGGTACATGATAAACCAAGTATTACTGAACAAGAAGAAGAAGATAGAATAAGCTACCTTCCAGATGATATTATGGTTCATGTTCTGTCTTTTCTCGACATGAAATGTGCTGTTCGGACTAGCTCATTGTCTCATAAATGGGAGCATGTTTGGACTGCATTGCCCCATCTGAACTTCAATTGTAGTGCATTTCGTTCAAAGTCTATCTTTTCTGAATTTGTGAGCGACACTTTGACCCACCGCAACAATGATATAAAACTTTCCGAATTGAGCTCACATTCACAGGAGCTGCAACCGCTTCCTCTGTGGTTAAGAAGAGTGTAAACTATGCTTACTTGCATAATGTTACGAAACTAAGTGTGAAATGGGTAACTAAAAATTCATTCAGTTCCATAAGAACTTTTCAGTTCTCACACACTGAAACATTTTACCCTTGCAACAAATGTTCCGTCTTACCTTCTGTGCAAGACCAGTTGTGTACCAAAGTTAGCTTGGGATTTTCCAGTACTGGAAACCCTGATATTGAAAAACATTCGTTTAGGTGATGAAGGAGACGAAAGCCTCGACCTCTTTTCAAAGTGTGTTAATCTAAAGATCTCACTCTACATCAGTGTTGCATGATAGGCTTGAATATTCTCAATATTTATGCTTCACAACTTTCTCATCTAAATATTACACAATCACTCTCGCTTCCAAATGTATTCAATGTGATTGCACCTCAACTTAAGTATGTGACCGCATCAGTTAAGGGTACTATTGATCGTTTTCCTGTATCCTTTGATTCTCTGAGATTGTCCACTGATGGTTTCGATCATTTAGAGGAAGTGAATCTTTCCTTGTTAAAGCCCCATTACAATAGAGAGAGATTTGTTCCAGTGCTACTCGATTTGTTCCAGACACTCCACAGTGCCAAAAATCTGATTATTGATGCAGCCATAATTGAGGTAAACAAATAACAATTTCATGGTTTCTGATTTTATTGTCACTAATTTTACTTTTTAATATGTCTACTTAGTCTTGAACTAGCTATATTAATTGTGATGGGGATTTCTGTTCAGATAATGTGATGGACTTTGTATACTTTCGGTTTAGATTATCTTACTTTTCAGTTAAGTAAAAACTTTAAATTAGCTGTAAATGTATTTTTACAAGCTGATATTATTACTATCACACCTAAATATTTTTACCGTTTAATAGAATCCAGGCACGCACGCGCACACGCACACGCACACATACACACACATAAGTAAACAGAGACACGTGCAGAGCATGCTATATATTGCTATATCTTCAGATACGTTTCTCTCAGTATGTATCAATACTTTGTAGTTGGCTGATTTATGTACTGTGGTCATTTGAGAACCATGACAAATAACCAACCCCACCATATGGTCATATGAGCTTATTCAGGGAGATTGTTATAAAACCAATTAACCAATGACAATGCAGATAATCGTGGACTGACTAACCCATAAGTCATAGGAACAGAAGCTTTTTTGAAGATATATCTGTGCGGTTCATTAATGCATGCTAGCTTAGTATGTATTAGTAATAGTTAGATGTGTATTATGCTGTACATAGCATATTTTAATACAGTAATACAAAAATAGCATTTTTTGCTTGTAACTACTTGTAATCTTCTCATCGATCTGGCTTCTTACAAGTTTAAATAAAATCGATAGTTCTTCAATGATATATCTTCCATTTTGGCTGTTAAAAAAACTACCATTTGAGCTTTAACATATTACTAAAGGAAACTATTTTATGTTTCGAATCTTATCACTTGTGTGTATGTGTGTACACAGAATCAAAACTTCTAATTTCTTATATATGTGCGTTTTTTTGTATCATGTATCAAGACACTTTCACTGTCCCCCGAAAGACTGTCATTTGAACGCTCTCCATTCAATGAGTTGAATTCTTTGAAGATAAATATGGCCCCACTGTATCAAAAAGAGTACATAGCTTCGATGCTTACTCAAGTCAGTAAATATCTGCTTGAGAATTCTCCTGATGTTACATTCATCAAGGATTTACATGATCAGGTATTTTACATGACGTAATCTATGTATTTACCTCAATATTCTTGCTCATCACTCGTTTGTACTTTCTGGAATAGTTACATTATATCGTAGTAATACATCCAAATTTCCTGATTGCAATAGTATGCCTTTTGACCATGGACAATAATACAATTATCTTGAATAATTATTTTTCTTCTAATTAAGGAGCAACTCAAGAGATCAAGGGACCGGGTGGATACAGTTACAATGGGTAATAAGGTTCGGAAGTTAAAGGCAGAAAAACAACAACCAGAGCCATCCAAGTTAAGGTATATTTTATGTGACTTAGAGGTTTCTTGTCTGATTTATGTAAACAGCCACATTGTGGTAATGTCAACTTGCTTAAATAATAAATTATGAGAACCAATACTACCAATGTTGTCAGCTTGCTATACGTTTGCTTCCTCACTATTACAATATTTTCAGATTCCCACATGCATCCTGAAGCCATGCCTACTCAGGAGAAAACAACATGTCGATCTGTTCCATCTTCTGCGAGCTTTCATGAGTACTTGACTATGATTTTCGTGTTACCGGTCGTTTTTTGTAAATTCCTTGCGTACTTTTAGATGTTGAAGTAAAATCTTGTTATATAACTTCAGATTATCAAGGCCTTTGTTCAAATATCTGCTTGTTTTGCTTGTTTTAATTCTATATTGATTGCGCTCTTTTATTAACAGGTAGGGTACCCGCCGCGGGTACCTTGTACTTTAAACCTTTTAGCGACCAATGGCAAAAATAATTAAATCAATTTACCTTGCGGTTTTGCGATATTATGGAGTCGGTATTGATTGATATTATGGTAATAGAAGGTCAAAATGGTTGGTAGGATTTATATTCACAAGTAGTTAATAAACGGGAAAAAAGCTATAAATGCTAAACAAACTTTCCAAAAAAACTCATTATGCTTTCTCTACTAATTTTAATGTCATTTTACTTTATTATGTTTTTTCAAATTTTTATTGTGCTACTATTTTTGCCCATTTTTTATTGTTTATGCCATTTGTATAATAAAATGCTTATGTGATATTACTGAGATGGCATTTTGAATAAACAAAAAATTAAAAAGATCATATATAAGTAGTTGACATAAGTCAACTCTTACACTTCTCATTTCCCGCTCGATCATAAACGTTAACACCCACAAAACCCTAGTTTTCATATCCAGTAAATCTGTCAAAATTGGCTCCGATTACTTAAGGGTATGTTAATATAAACATGTATTTATCATTTTACAGTTGTTAATTTGTCTTGTAAATGCTCAATTTTTAAACTCCTAATTTCTATCTGAAACCCTAATTTTTCATATTTGGTGAAAGGTTGCTAATTTCACCATCAACCTTTATCACGATGGTTTTTTCGTGAATAACCCACTTCAGTATCTCGAGGGGAACATCGTGTACTTGAAGACATTGCTTTTGAAGGGCTAATATTTAGTGAGTTTTTTAAACTTATGCGCAGACTTGTTCGTCTTACACCTCAGTCCTTTTACTACATTAAAACTGGTGTCCCACTAAATATAGGTTTGAAAGAGCTTAAAACAAATGAACATTTAAATGAGTTTGTTACAGCAGCCTCTGAAAATGATTGTAAGATAGTGGTTATAATGTTATGGAAATGGTCAAAGATGATAATTAATGATTGTAAGATAGTGGTTATAATGTTATGGAAATGGTCAAAGATGATAATTTGGTCTTTCCAGATAATTATAGTGACTTCTCTGATAATGACAATCAAGAAAACCTAGATGATGTTGAGGAAATTGTGGATTTTCAAACAGAGGGCGAGGAAAATGTCAAAATACCAAAAATTTCTACTAATGATCCTTGGTTGAATAAATTAGTTAGGAATGGTAAATTCATTGGTTATATGGATGATCCACTACCTAATTTAAATGGTAGAGATTGATGACCCTGAAGATGATATAATAGAGAATAAGTATAAGGCCAAAAAGGGTGTTCAATATCCTGCTTTTGACCTATAGACCCCTTGGAATGAATGTAAACCTTTTTTAGGTATGAGGTTTGAGTCTCCCACTCAACTTAAGCAATGCTTAGCAAATTATGGTGTTGCAAGTGGATACCGGCTTTGGTACATGCAAAATGACATCCATAAATTGCTTGTGTATTGTGGTAGGGATGTAAGTTTAGGTAAATGTGCTGGTAAAGGGGAAAAATAAAGACGGAGAATGAGGCTGAGAATAGTAAAGTTACAAAGAAGAATGTGACTAAGGCTAAGAGTAGTAATGTTACTAAGTCAGAACCTAGTAAAATTAGCAAGGCAACCAAAGAGAGATGGGCATAATTTGCCCTTTCTTCAGGATGCAAAGTTAGGTAAAGCTCAAACAACTGAGCTTTGTACCATGGATTGTTTAACTCTGGATCAATCCAATAAAAGGCATTGCAATTCGTTTGACCAGGGATCTTAAAAAATTAAAAATAAATCATATTTGGAACCCTAATTAACCAAATTTGGGGAAAAGTTAATTATTTCATAAGACATCATAACTTACGTTTGAAGAAATCTTCGACCAGGATTATTAGGAGTCCGGTCGGTTAAATGCAGCAAGTTTTTTTGCGATTCTGGTGAGTAGGTAGCACACGACGCCTGTGAAGAGATGATGAACTAGATGTCGACATTGTGATGGTATTTGATAGGGATTTGGATTATTGTGATGGTTTTTTACAGTTAGGGTTTTGTTACAAATAAAATGGGATCCGGTTATCCGGGTTTAATAGGATTGGGTACTTCTAAGTGTACACTGGAATTCCATGTGTGTAAATAAGGAATTAAAAAAAAACAAAAAATAAAATCCACGTCACAAATAACCAAACAAAATGAAAACGGTTATGTATAATGACAATAAGTGAAGTAGATAAAGCATAATGAGTTTTTTTGGAAAGTACGTTAAGCATTTATAGTCTTTTTCCTAATAAATGTTGTAAAAAATTTAATTACTTTTTTATATGCCAAAAAGTTACACCTTATAATGACAAAATATAATATGTTATACTAGATATGTTTTCACCATATCAAAATAAAAAACGGTAATTGTATAATCTTAATAAATAAATGTACATATATAAATCTTATTAAGTTACTTTTTGTATTTTGTTACTATCATCAACAATCTTCTATATCATATTTGTCTAAAATAAGTGTGAATTGTAAGTAAAAGAGTGTCTATAAATGCAAGAAAAGCTCAGATGTTTAAAAAATCATGTGAAGATGTTTGAGAAAAAAGAATATCAATGGTATACTAATTTATATCAAAGACTTAGCACTTATTATTTTGCATCATTTGCTATTTATAAATCGGGAAAATTGATCCTATTAGATCTCTACTTTCACCCTATTCCTACTTTATGTACTCAACTATATTTCACTATATATTAGTCGCTATACTTATATCTCTTTAAAATTTCAAGAATTTTATGATTATAATTTTCTTAAAGCTGGTACTCATGTTTGTAAATGAGTGATAGTGTCATAGATTACAACGAAAATGGCTTCCACGTCGGTAGCCATGCTTACACTTTCCATGACGTTGCATATGGTTTATATTTCTATTATTAGCTAACACATAATGAAGCGGTCAATCCATAGCCGCATGCTCACCTAACACATTCATCTAAAAAGAAATCATGATTAGTGCATCAATGACTCTGATATTTTCACTCCATGCTTCTGCTACGCTGCTGCCAATAATCAACGAAAGCTTCCGCTACTCTGATGAAAAGATATCATAATCCAGAATGTGAGCATGTCGGTCCGAAAGTCACAACATCACATAATACCAACACCACAATGGATGTCTCAGAGATTTTTGTTAGATGATGATCTCAAAAGCTGGCTTAAAATTTATTATCACGTGGATCGGTATAAGACCTCCACTTGGATTAACCAAACATGCAATGAGTGGAATCAATGAGTACGAGTGCGGAGCAAAGTACTACATCAAGAATGCAAGAACAATTGTTAATGTAATATCTGTTTGTATTCAATGTAATTTTAGTATATGTTTGAAGTGACCTCCTTAGGGAGATTGTTAGGAATTAGAAATTCCGGTATTAAAGAGTTGGTCACCTCAAGTATATGTAATCGTTAGAAAGCTCGTAGTCGTAGTTCATTTAAGTTAAGTAGTATTTAGTTTAGTACCACCGTGGAGGACGGATGGGTCTTTACCATCAGTATGCACGATCCACGGCCCGTTGTGTGGCGTGTTATTGTAAGACTATAAATACTCTCTACCTTCCAAGGTAGAAAGTTGGAGCTCATAATAAGAATTTTCTTTCTCTCACTAAAGTTCCCTAAACCTCTAACTTTCTCTCTCTAGAATTCCACTTATACGCCCACTTTGTGTTATGGTTTGATGTATATGTGAAATCCAATATCCTACATGTTTTTTGAAAGAAATTCCAGTCAAGTGTTGATCGTAATCTGCTGAGTATTCCCCATTGATGAATGGCTGAAATTGTTTGTAGATTACTTGATGAGCTGCAATGGAACTGTCCTTTTGACTTTTATTAGTAAGTTGTAGCTTCAATTGTTCTAAGTTCAACAACAAATTTCTAGTCAGTGTAGGTAAATCCTGGCGGAAGATGGCACTACATGTTCGATCCATAATTGTGGACAAAAGCTGTACGAGGTGAGAGTGAAGTAACTGATAGGGATCAATGCTGCATTCCATTTGCATGGCATTTTGTAGCATTGACAGGTGAAATTCCTTAGCATTGGGCTTAGGATATGAAGTGTTTTGATCGTCATTGGCTGAATTTAATCATGGTTAAGCTTTCTGGGTAGTAAACACTTTCTTTGTTCTGCACGGTATCATATAGTTTGAGCACATTGGAGATTAAGGGATCAGTGGTGTAAGACATTGCGTTAATATGAGATGGCACGTCTTAATTTTCAACAAGAAGTCGGATAGTAAACACAAATTGCTTGAAACAATTCTCTTGATGACAAATCGCTTCAGTCAGAATGTATTTAAGACAAATCGCTTCTCACACAAGTCGCTGCATTGACAAATTGCTAGACAAACAAGTCGCTAGAGTAATAAATCGCTAGAATGACAAGTCGCTAGAGTGACAAGTCGCTAAAAAGACAAGTCGCTAGAGTGACAAGTTGCTAGAAAGACAAGTCGCTAGAGTGATAAATCGCTAGAAAGACAAGTCCCTAGTGACAAATCGCTAGACATACAAATCGCTAATTAGACAAATCGCTAGACAGACAAGTACATCCACTACCTTGTCCTTTTTATCGTTTTGTCTCAATAGACAAATCGCTTAGTGCACAAATCGCTTCACAAAACACAAACAAGTCGCTTAAACATAGGGACAAATCGCTATGAAGAAATATGCTACGAGACTCAAATCGCTTCCATGAAACTTTCAAAAACACCACTTTTCAATCCAAAAACAACTCAACCACGCTGATTCAAGCCTTTCAAATCAAAACCTAAGCACTTATAATGATTCTAAACACAAAAGTACAATCAAAATCCAAACTTTAACACTAGAAATGATCCAAATGATGCTAACCACTCTAAACTCATTCAAACCCAAAAACCTTATGAAAACCACTAGAAATCCAAGAACATGAAAGATGAGTGATCAAACCATGGCTCTTGATACCATTTGTAACATATTGGATTTCATAAACACATCAAATAATATTCAAGAGGGCGTATGGTTTAGAGAGAGAAAGGGGAGTGTTCTAGAGAGATAAAAGAAATGAAAGGTTAGATTACAAAATGAACATCCAACCCTCTCCCTTGTGGGGACAGGGCTATTTATACAAATGACTACGCCCTCCTCCGGGCTGTGGATCAGGCATACAGTGAGTAAAGACTCGTCCTTCTTCCACGGTGTTACTTACACTACTGCTAATCTAACTAATATACTATTACGTCTACGAGCTATAATATGCTAAACATACGTTGGGGTGACCGACACTTCAGTATGGATTTTCTAAATCCTAACAGATTACAACGAAAATGGCTTACACGTCGGTAGCCATGCTTACACTTTCCATGACGTTGCATATGGTTTATATTTCTATTATTAGCTAACACATAAATACATCTTGAACTTTTCTTAAATACACACTGATGAGTGAGCGAATACTAAATATCAAAATTTTGAAAGTTGAAATCTTAACCAAAATACACACGTTGTCATTTGGGGAGTACGTTGATGACGTCAAGAACTAGTGGACCTAATTTGGGGAGGATACGTTGTGTGATCGGCCGTCAAATGTCGTGATTATGTGCATGAGGAGACGTTATTGACCGGTGGTTTTAGATTGGAGATGAGACGTGCAATACTCAACTTGTGCATAAAATACTAGGGTACTCAAGATTGGAAAAAGAAAGAAAGTAGAGAACTGATAGAATGTAATTTCCTTTTATAAATCCATACAACTATATCTCTTATATAATAAGAGATTTCCAAAAGTGGAAAAAAATATTGTGACAACTGAAATTGGACCAATAAGAATGTTCAATTTTTTCACATAGGATAAATGAAATCATCCCACTGACTTATAAAAAGTCAAAATTGAAACAATTTGGTTAAACTTGTCTAAATTTCATCCAACAAAATATATATATATATATATATATATATATATATATATATATATATATATATATATATATATATATATAGGGAATATATTAGCTACAATTAATTGTAGCTAATTGGCTATAATTTTGCACTAAAAATGTGGGTCCCTAATTATTTTGTGGGTCCGATTCTTTTACGTGGGTCCCTGAATCATTGCTAGTGTATTTTTAATGAAGGATTGAAGCAATTGGCTACAAAATTGTAGCAAGATATCCCCATGTATATATATATATATATATATATATATATATATATATATATATATATATATATATATATGTGTGTATATATATATATAAACATGTATGTTGGTTTTGTAAAACAAACTAAAACCGAAGGAAGGTGATAAAACTTTAGTTGTTAAATTTTAAATAAATTAAATGAACTTAAGTAAACTTATCAGTTTTCATTTTTTTATAACTTTATAAATTCAATAAACACCCCTTAGACTTTATGAATTTTCTAATTTGGTTATTTTTTTTTAAATATTATTAGCATTATATATTATATTAATGCATACGAACGGAAATTATAAATATCAAGATGAAACCACGAGTTACTGTGATATGTAAATAAATACACGAGATTATACATATATGAACATCTGAAATTATTTTTTTATTTGATTAAGTAAGGATATTCAGAAAAATACCTTTTTTACTATTCGCATTGAATAACGACTCATGGTATTCGTCTTTATGAGTTTAACCGCGCATACATAGGTTTAATAGTTAAATACGGCTAAATTTTTTATTAACGGGAATATAAATATTAAAACAAATGCACGACCGTACTACACTGTGAGATAAAAAAACATATACACGATACTATGCATATAGCAATGATACATGTAGTGACTCTTTAAATCTTAAGAGAAATAACTTATATCCATAATTAAACACTTTCAATTACATATTTCTGAATAACATTATCAAATTAACATCAATAAACTTTACATGCAGATGCTAAATTCATCAAAAAAGGAACTATAGTTTTATAGCTTAAATACCTAATTTTCAGTTACAAAATTCAAACACCCGGTTTCTAATAATCATCATCTTTATTTTTTCACTTACTAAAAAACCTATCAATCAATTAACTATCCCTATTAAGATAAATAAAAAGAAACATAAACTTAAATACACGTGACATATGAAATTTATAAAACTATATAAACCACTCAATAGGACCAACCACCCGAATCCGCAGTCACCCAGCACCGGTTGCCGCTAATCGGCCCCACCACCAATACCTATTGAAACAGTAAAATTGTTGTAAACAACGAGTTAAAATCTTTGAGTATAAAAACAAAACCCTAGAGTTATACAAAAAGTCAAATTAGGGCTTTGGTGATGGTTTTGTGTATGGTGTGTGTTTTTATATCTATTAACAATAATCCTTCAATTATTTTGTGGAAGGTGTAGGGATGATGAATTTGGTATGTAGTGTGGTGGTTAAGCTGGTTAGTGTCTGTGTGTAAGTTTTGGTGAGAGATGGTGAGAGGTGTTGATGTATTTATATGATGTAGTCGTGTTTTATATATCCGTATATGTGTGTTCGAGAATCAAGATCGTGTTCTATTATGAATAATGATTATTATGATTTTGAAGTACATGTATAACTCGTTTCGTATTTTGATATTTAAAGAGAAAATAAAAAATTATAAGTGAAAATAAAAGAGAAAGAAGACGAGGGTAGTGTGATCACTTCAATTTAGGTAGAGAATGAGTTTGCAACCCAAGTTTCTCATGGGACAGTATCAACATTTTTTAATATGTAAAGACTGCATGCAATTTGGCCAAATCACATCACTACAAAAAGTAGTCCAATCTAAACACTAATATTACTACAGTTTTTAAAGAGTGTATAAAATTTTATTAGTCTATTAATAGTTAATAATATGTAAAATTCGTTACATTAGTAAGTGTGGAAATAATTTGTAAAATAATGAAATTTTCATACTTATAATTGTATAAAAAAAAGTTTACACTTTTTAGTGTACGATTTTCTCCACACACCTAAGTATGAATATTAATTGTAACACCCAATTTCTCCACACATGAGGAAGTGTAGAGAAATTGGGTGTTATAAATGACTTCCACATCTATAATTGTGAAAATTACAAGTATGAACTTACAATTATGAACTTTTGTTTGATACAGTTATATTGCGAAAAATCTATTGTTTTACAAAAAATTTACACATTATTTTAACTACATATAATGGAGGAACCCTTTTCCTCCATTAAATGTCACTAACTCATATATCTTAAACATAAATTAAGCAATTCAAATAATAAACATAATTCTAGGATTTAAGATCATTTACAAACGAAGAGATCAATCATCACGCTCCATCTTTATTTGATTTAATGGATGAGATTAATCCCAACAATTTAAAAAACCCACTTTCATCTTTTTTTTTTCATGTATTAGTGTCTTTCAAACCGTTAATCGTTAAGCCAAAAAAAAAATACCATTACGACGAGCATTTAATTATCTTTCTATAGATAGGCACTTTGATATATTTTCTATTTTTTTTTCGTGTTTTTTTTCATTTTTTTTAACTTTTTTTCATTTTATTTTTTTACTGAAATTTGAATGAAAAAATCACATGTGATTAAACACTGATTTAAATATTCTAATAATATCACATGTGATATTAGTATTAAATCACATATGATATGCAATATCATATGTGATTTAATACTAATATCACATGTGATATTACATATCATATGTGATTTAAGACTTATATCACATGTGATGTTATTCAAATATTTATTTAAATTACATGTGATTTTTCATACAAACTTCAGTAATGAAAAAATAAGAAGAATACGAAAAAAGTATGAAAAACGATCTTTTTGTCGAAAGTATATCAAAATGTCAGTCTATAAAAAGATAATTAAATACTCGTCACGTTGGTTTAATTATTTTCGATTAACGATTAATGATTTAAGAGATGTTATAAAAAGTAGATAAAATATTAAATTATTTTTAATCTCAACGATTGATTTTTTTAGATAAAAAGTGAAGATAGTCTTTCTTATCTGAAGAGAGTTTAGCATGTAAAATTGTCCTGTAATTCTAACCTTCAAACATTTAAGCCACGTGTTACAACTCTTTTTCTTATAAATGGAACGTCAACAAAATTCTAGTCAGACAAACATTAATTAGCCACGTATTGCAAGTCACTATCATACAAGTGGCACTCAAACTTGAATGACAATCAACAAAAAGACATCACTGAAATAGTTTTACAATA
>CM040240.1:174824747-174853037 GCA_022545495.1 Chrysanthemum lavandulifolium | reverse complement strand
TATAGCTTAGTTGATCCATTTTGGAATTTAAACTCGTCATTTGTCATTATTTAAATCGTTATATCATTTTGGGATTTAAATTGGTTGATTTGGCAAACCAACAAAATGCTAACCCGCTTGACCCGTTTCATTAAATTTGTTGAGTTTCCTGACACGATTACTAAACGGGTCGTATTTGGGTTGAGATTATATCGACCGTCCAACCCGAATATGTCAACAGAAACGCGACTCGATTGCCATCCCTAGTTTTATGTATGCCAAATGATAATCAAGAACAATTACCTTCTAATTTATGTATGCCAACTGAAATCATCTCAATAACAACTACTCCTCTGCACACACCTCTCGTCCAGCCGTTAACTTGTTTACCATGTGTCCCCTATCGAATTACCAAACCACCATTTCCCTATCATTCCATGGAAAAACCGATGGTATATTAAATGGTTACAATTGTACAATATATTAAGACCTGCAAAATATATGCCAAGTGTTAATAATATTGAGTCGCTAAAACATGATCACGTCAAAGATGTTAGTTTTGAAATGAAGTGGTCTATATGTGATGGTCTAGAAGTCGTCAATCCACGGACATTACAAAATAAGGCATTAGAAAGAAGTATCACTTCTACATGAATACGTGATTGTAGATTTATAAACAATACTAATCATTTTCCAAATACTAATAGCTTTCGTAAATAAGGCAATAGATTCATATAAACTACCTGCAAACTAATTTAAAAACAATATTCAAGAAATTCAAGTGCTTTTATCATTTAGAAGGACAAGCATAAGCATTTGCGCTGTAAGCGTTAAAACGCATCTTACTTGAACAAAATAGCCGGTCTCATGTCAATGAAGCAAGTTGTCTCAGGTCGGGCTTTAATCACCAGTAACATGAGATGTATAATAGGTGCTTTCAAGTTCTGTTGAAAGCATATAACTACGTAAGTATTAGGCGTTAACTACAGGGTACAAATATATATAACTATGTAAGTACTACGAAGTATATGTGAAATGTAGAAGTAATATATGATTTTTCTCCGTTTACTTGAAAACCTTTTTGCAAACATGTTTAGAAGAGATTTGAGCACCATTCTTCCTAATATCAAACCTGTTACAAAAAAACAAAGATTACAAACAATACACATAAGAATTACTATTAATTATAAACATCGCATATTTAAATAACTCGATTCCTAATTTTAAGACTATTGAAAAAGACTATAAGAGAATCATTAACAAAACTTGAAAGAAAATTGTTATCAAAATCAAACACATATTGACCTTAATTTGAGAAAATCAGGACCAAAATCACCTGAAAAAAGGAAAATACTTATGAAGGCAATGGCGAAGGAGACTCCGATGGGGAGGAGCGTAGAGGGGCAGCGTATGGATTATGGAAGAGAAGATTACATTCAAACTTGTGTACTGAACTTAGTAGTTTATTCCTACCAAAAAATAACAATTAATAAGCCCTTTCCAGTAACAATATTGATATGCCCTTTACACGGGTAACAATATTAATAAGCCCTTTCCAGTAACAATATAGAAGTGGCTAGATGGGCATATTGGGTAACAGGTCAAAATGGTTTGGGTCAGAAGATGTTATTTTTTTATACGGGTCCAAACATGTCATTCTTTAGTACAATTTTGAAACAAATTGACCCGCAAACACTTTTTGCAGTATTAATAAGCAATTGTTGACTTCGATAAAGAAACAATATTATTACGATAAGTGAATACTAATGTACAGATTTGAATAAAATGATTTAGGATGTTACATGTGTCAAATATAAACATTGGACGACTTTCTGTGTTTGACCCATTTGACATGTTCCTCTTTTAGCCAAACTTTTTAATGCGACATGTTTGATGTAGAACACAGCCAAATTGACCAAATCATAAGCATATGGGCATGTGCATACTTTTTCATTGAAATCTGAAGTTTGTGTTGGTAGGAACATATGGACATTTGAACTTTGAAGTGATTAGTGTGATATAAAGTTGCTATGATCTGTTTTAATTCTCTGGCAAAAAGTTTTTGTGATTATGATTATGCATTTTTAAATTATCTAGGATCCCATAAAAAGAATTAGCCGTTGTAAAAGCTATTTATTGAGATAAATGCACAATTACCTAACTACCCTTAACTTCCGATTATTTAAGTGCAATAATTATGATGATAACGAACATTAACCAAAATGATGAAACTGTCGCATACCTCAATTCTCCTGATTTCAGCTTCTGTCTTAGTTTTTTGATGGTTTTCCCATGCCTCTATCTTTATCTCTTCGCGTATGAACCTTGTCCAACAAATCAGTTGATCCCCTTGTGGCCACGGAGGTTTACCTGCGCCAATTCCGGGCTATCCAAAAAGGTAGTCGCCCTGGGATTAGACGGCTCGCAATGTCAAGTCGAAAACCTAGGTAACCCAATAAAAACAAAAAACAAATCAGTTAATCAACACATGCTGCAATTTGAGCAACGTTAAAAATAAATCTTGTGTTCGCTTTGATTACATCTATACTAATCCATAACTTATGACAAAGAATATGTGTCAAGTTCTTTCGCAATATAAATAACATTCATTGTGCATACAGCCCCACATTTGACATGATGCATACTTCATAACATCATTTTTAGTAATATATATTTGATCCTATTACAAGTCACAAACACAGAATTTCACTCGTCCTTAGAAGTGCCAATTTCGACCCCATTTACTTATAAATAATAGCCTATAATGAAATACCGTCAAATGTCGCCCAAGGTGTAACTTTAATTCATAAAACCTCCTAAACCTTTAGTACATTTTAAAACTTTGGATTATGACGCACTGTTAAAAATTATATATTCTTGGACAGAAAGTGTTTGGGGTCAACCCAACCCCACCTGTTTTGACATCTACAAATAACAACCCATTTTGACAAGAACTCGATTTGACTATTGATACAATATTTATAAACATCCCATATTTGAATAACTCGATTCCTAATTCTAAGGGGGCGTTTGGTTGGGGTAATTTGAAATTCATTTTAAATTCTAGAAAATTTAAATTCTTGAGAATTTAAAATTTCGGAATTTAAAATATCTTCGCATGTTTGGTTGACAGAAATTTATAATATATTTTTAATTTTTTTAATATAAATTTCATAAATATTCTACTTAAAAGTTTATAAAAAGTAATAATTAAAGTTTATAAAAAGTTTATAAAAATTTATAAAAAAGTTTATAAATAATTTATGAAAAAGTTTATAAAAAATATATAAAAAAGTTTACAAAATTTATAAGAAATTTATAAAAAAATTATAAAAAAAAAGTTTATAAAAATTTATAAAAAGTTTGTAAAAATTTATAAGAAATTTATAAAAAAAAAAAAAAAATTATAAAAATTTATAAGAAATTTATAAAAAAAAAGTTTATAAAAATTTATAAAAAAAAGTTTATAAAAATTTATAAAAAGTTTATAAAAAAATTTATAAATATTTTATTTAAAAGTTTATAAAAAACAATAAGAAAAAAAGCTTATAATTTTTTTTTCAAGCAAATTAAAATTTCTCACTTTTTGATGCATTTTAATTCTCTCCATTTTGGCAATTCGAGGAATTGTAAATTACTTCAAATTCTCACATATGAGTTACCAAACATGACATTTGAAGTGAATTAAAATACAAATGCCCCCAATATTCTCCAAATTGCCCCAACCAAACGGCCCCTTAAGACTATTGAAAAAGAGTATAAGAGAATCATTATCAAAACTTGAAAGAAAATTGATATCAAAATCAAACACATATTGACCTTAATTTGAGAAAATCAGGACCAAAATCAAATGAAAAAAGAAAAATACTCATGAAGGCAATGGCGGAGGAGACTCCGATGGGGAGGAGTGTAGAGGGGCAGCGTATGGATTAAGGAAGAGAAGTATACATTCAAATTTGTGTAATGAACTTAGTAGTTTATTCCTACAAAAAAAAAATAATAATACAATTAATAAGCCCTTTCCAGTAAGTTGTTCGAAAGGATCAGAAATTACCTTGAAACTTAATAGAACACATACAAACCGAATGCATACACTAAAACACATGAACATAACTTCAGATCTGATACACTCTGAAACATAAATGACCAATTAAAAACTAAAAAATATACTTGGGTTGGGAGCATTTGAGTCATTCAGATTATGAGTTTATGATTACTCTCGTAGGCACATTATGGTCTGCCGCGAATATAAGAATGCCAAATATAACAACATCATTTGGTATAATCATAATAATACGTAGCATATAAGCGTTTTTGGGGGGAGATCGCTTGTGTTTGCTTAAAGTGCTAAAATAACAAAAAATTAGCATGTTTTTCATTGTGGCATAAAAACAAACACTTGATATGCATCTTTTATAAAATACAGGAAAACCCATATCACATATCATACTTCAAAACAAATCCATGTAGATTCGAGACAATTAAGAAAAGTGGTGTTTAATAAATTAATGCCTAATAAGTTATATATTAACAATTATAGAAGGCCATCCAGTTTTAGTTATTTGTTTTAAATTATAATGAGTGAGATTTATATTTGAACCATATTTACGATTTATATCACTTAAAAATAATTAGAACACAATAAAATCAAAACAATGAGACAATATGATGGAAACCAATTGAATCTCGCCAATCTTGCATAATCAAAAATTAAAAGTGATTTACTTACACAATGGATAAAAATATCATGAACACCTTCGGAATCTGGAATCAAATCATCTTCGGAATGTTGTGATCGAAGATTTTGTGTGAGGTCGAGAAGGAGAGGCTGAGATTGTAGGGTTTTTTCTTTAGGATTTGTTATGCGAGAATAAAGATGGTATAAGAGACTCCGTTCTATTTTCAGTTTACAAATTAGTCCAAAAGTATAAGAAAAAGCCCTTTGAGTACATGTGTATTTTTAGCTTTTCTCTACATAAAACGAAAATCATTTATTTTTAGCCAAATTTAGAAATATTTAATCTTTTTCATTAAATATCTTTGAAAAATAAAATTATTAATAAATTAATTATTAACAAATACGGTATGGTTTGATTTTTTGAAATGAAAAATTCCTACTGGGCTTTTGTTTTATTATATAAGATATCTTTCAAATCAATATAAATAAGGAGATTATAAAAAATTCTAATTTGATTTTATGATGATTTTTTAAGATAACAATTAAAATAAATTATGATATATATTACTTAAAAGATACATACCTAATATCTTTTTCCTAATACTTTTTTTTGTGTATAAATACACCCTAATATCTTATTCCTAATACTTCTTTTTGATTCCGGTACTGTTTATCTTTTAATAAAAAAGTAGATATCCTAATCAAACATATAAACCTAGGACAGTTCATTCATAATATACGTTTTCTCAAACCATAAAATCCTTTTTTCCTCACAATTCTCTCTAATGCAGTGGATGTGGATGCTATTTTTGTGTAGACATCTATCACGATTTTAGCTCATGATCAACTTATTCGGCTCCACAAATGTCTTCATAATTTTATTATATACAGGTTTCCTGGATTCAACAATTCAAAAACATAAAGACCAGGTAAGAAGTGGTTTTGTTAATGATGAGCACATATTATACTACTCATGTTCGATTTATGATTTGTTTCATTGAAGGTAAAAAAGATAAAATATGATGTCATTAATAGCAGTTAACTTTGCAAATGTGTTTCATCCGTTCATCTGTTATAGTAACATAGAGATTGCAAACATTCCAGGTTGCTTATCTAATTCGTTGCAGAAGACAACAAAAAGAGAAGTAAGTCATAACATGTAGTTTGTCTATTTGCGGTCATAATTATCAACCCTCTGTACCTATTTTCCCATAGGTAGACATTTAGCTTGCTAATATATAGGTTCCCAAAGGTTAATGAAGACCAGACGTGTTACCGGGAGAAGCTTCTCAGCATAACACAAAAGAAAATTGAGCATAAGGTAAGTGAACATTCTTCATGTTGTTTCACACTCATGTGTCCAAACTTATAACCAATTATGCAGCGGAAGTATGCGATAAGCAGCGATAGGTTCATCTTTTTATATAGTTAAAATATATTCATGGCTTTTAAATGTACATGTATAAACAACCGATTTACTAATTAGGAAAACAAATTATGGCTTGTAATTGTAGAGTGTGGCGATAATATGATATTTTGCTTAATCATGATAGACAACATATACCAATATTCAGCCACCATCATCCAGATAGGAGTTTCTTTTAGGGATATTACCCACACATCACATGTTATATTCCTTAATGTGAACATGGTAAGTGAATTATTAACTGTGAGCAACTTTACCTCAGCTATTATAAAAAATTCTAAAGGATTTTACTGTGATTGCATTGGCTCTTCTACAAAATTTAGCCACTTTAGCATGCATTATGTTGTTTTTCGAACATATTGCTTGGCATGCACCTGATTCCTCAATTTTTGTTTTGTTTTGTTTTAATTGTAATCCTAACTGTGTGCAACTTTACCTCAACTTTTATTTTTGTGGAGATGAATACAATCG
Organism: Chrysanthemum lavandulifolium; assembly: GCA_022545495.1. Lineage (NCBI taxonomy): Eukaryota > Viridiplantae > Streptophyta > Magnoliopsida > Asterales > Asteraceae > Chrysanthemum > Chrysanthemum lavandulifolium. The sequence goes on along the minus strand of CM040240.1, from coordinate 174,846,483 downwards.
GACTTACTTATCTTCTTCGTCAAATGTATATGATCTAACAATAAATAACATGTATATCATGAATAAGAAAATCATATAATCTAACAAAGAAATAATATGTGTATCATGAATAAAGATTTGTGTCAAGACACCGACACCGAATTGATGTATTCTTATGCTACATCCGCCCGAGAACAAGGCATCTGTGTCATTATTATCGGTGTGGGGTTGAAGCTCATTTGCCGTGTTTATGTCCACCGCCTTTTATGTAATCTATTCATTACTTTAGAATATAAAGAATACTAATAACACTTTTTAGAAAGTTACTTTAGGTTTATGTCTCGCCTTTAATTAGCTAATGCAAGACATGTGATGGAGAGTTAAAATCATATTCATTAGTTTAAAGTTATGAAAAGTTTTAATGCGATGATCGCGCCTATACTATCCGACATATATAGGAACTCATGCATTGTCAAACCATTATGCCATGTTATTTAATCAAGAAAAGCAAAACTGCTCAATCGATGAAAACCGCATATGATGCAAAGCTCAAAGAGGTCCAAAGAATGCTAAATTTGGACACCGTAAGTGATTCCGAGAAGGGAAAGAATGTAGAAAGCATCCGATAGCACCGATGACGAAATCAAAAGCTTTCACAAATCAATTTTAGCAAGGCCGCATAAATGGTCATAGGTAATCATTTTTCTATTATCTCCATAATATATTCATAAAATTGCTAATGATATGATATTAACGGTTCGATGATATTTTGCGATTTGCAAATGCTCTAGCAGTCCGTCTGCAAGTGATATTGTTCAAAACTTATCAATATATAAAGTTTTATTAAAGTTTGTTTGGATTATGGAATATACATTTTGATCTATATAGATTTTCAAAGAACAATTTTATGTATTCATTATCATCTAATCTTTCGCCTCTTTCAATTAGATATTCGCCTTTTTATTTGTTGGCAATTTTCCAGTCCACCACCGACTATATAGATCCGGGAAGTCGCGAACAGTTTGTCGGACGTTGGTATGAAGAAAGGTTGAGATTAAAGATGAGTGGGATGCAGAGACGATAGCTATGAGGAAAAACAGAGAAGGCCATCGCTGGTGATCCCATTTATCATTATCCATCTCCCGTCAATCATCAATTTGACATCAATAACTCGAGTGATACTTCTAATCACTCTCATCCTTGTGGCTTCTCTATACTTTACTTATGTTACTTATCGTGTTCACGTGTTATTGAAGCCGTGTCATATATTTGATTCACTTAATTTTGTATGAATGATTTTTTTTTGTATGACTATTGAATGATGATAGATAATTGAGAACTTTTTTTAAAATTTCTATATATTTTGAATTGCTATAATGTATCATTTTCTAATCTAGACTTCGAAACTCAATAATAAATTCTAACATATTTACTTGGACATCGATCGTTCACAGGTACCATGGCTTGGATTTTTATAATCCTCATATATTTGTATATCTAAAAGAGGTGCATAACAAGACAATCAGATTATATTATTGTTATATGTAATATTCAGTTTATATAGAATTCGGCGTTTCCTTCTGAGTAACCGAACAAATGCATCATCTTTCATACGAAATTTGTTATTTGAAAAACAGGTTCCGATGTTTGGATGATCTAACACTGTTAGAAAGTAGCTCACCAAATATCTTGGGTACTTGGAAGAACAGGTAGAAACTTATTTTTTACTGATAAAACTCGTGGTAATCCCCCTTTGTTACTTCATATGGTCAATGATTGTGAAGACATATAATTTTGTGAGCCTTCGGACGACTTCTATGAAAGTATTACATGGCATCCGAACTTTGACAAAACTAACCTTTGTCTCACTGGTATATGCGCTTGCTTTGCAATCCATCATGTCAAGTTGTCACGCAAATGCCCACTTTGACCGTAACCTATATATTTTGAATCTATGTGTGTACACAAAAGTTAAGGAGGCAAGTCGCATCAAGAAAACAAATCACTCGAGAAAAGATTCATGCATTATCTGATACTATCACTGATTACAAAGATTCCCAGGAGAGTGTCAAGAAGGAGATTACACAAAAAGTTAATGAAATAACAGCTGGCATCGATTCACTAACTGTAAAGTTTGAACAAGATCATGGAGACATTTCAACACGGATATATGTAGTCATGAATGAAATCCAAGTTTCCAAGATTTCAATAAAGAACATAACCATTATGTTCTTATTTGAATGTTTAAATCTTACCTAATTTATATAGGTAAATGGATCATTATGGAAAATTTCATTAACGATTCAGATTGTTGGTTACACAACTGTGAACTTAAGCAATTGGCGGGAAGTTGTTGATATTTGTTGTTTTTATTTTGAAATTTTATGATGCACAAGATGCAAAGATTTTTATATTTTGAACATTTATGACATCTTTCTGCAAATGTGACTATAGTATGCAAACACCTGACACTCATTTTGTTGCTCTTTTAACCAGGAAGTTGCAGTTTAAATTTATTTCGGTAAACAACAGAGTTAGAAGGTTTTGCAGGACTACAATAAAGACGTAAGATGAACTAACATCAGACTAAAGGTTTATTTTGGCAATCAATATACAAGCACATTATTCTTAATGCACTCTGCGTGTTCTTCAGATTGATATTATGAAAAAGACTCCGTCATCCAAATGTACTACACTACTACTTTATACAAGGTATTCCCTTTTCTTTTCATGGGGATATTTAGTGAATTATAACAGACCCCATAGCCCAGATATTTAAGCTAGCCCAGATAATAGGCTAAACCAAACAACCACCCATAGCCCAAATATTTAAGGCTAAATCATACGCGTGTATGTATTGTTTCCAGGTCATAGCCCTATTATTATTTAAGTTAATACAAACAGACCCATAGCCCAGATATTTAAGGTAGCCCAAATAATAGGCTAAACCAAACAGCCCTCATAGTCTTACATGTGATGCTAGGAGTCGATCGCCTTGACATGATCAAGGGAATTCCACAAAAGCTTCTAGCATTTGAAAAGTTTCTTGAAGACAATCCAAATTGGCATGATAGAGTAGTTTTGTTTCAGATTGTTGTGCCAACAAGAACAGAAGTCCCTGAGTGTATACTTGACTATATTGACTGATTTATTGCTCTGTTGGTTTATTGATCATGACCTCATGAGTATGTTTTGTTTCTTTAACAGATCAAAAGCTTACGTGTCAAGTTCATAAAATTGTTGGACGGATTAATGAAAAATTTGGGACACTCACAACCATCCCAATTCATCATCTGGTACTCTCATTAATTCAACTGAGTACAAACCTAAGATATACGAAAGCACGATGATCTTACGTGATCAAGATGTTCTATCAGGTATCAAGACTTTTGTGAACCATAACAACACTCACCTTTCTATCTTGCAATAAAAATTGAAGCATAAAATTATTCCACCTGTTTTTAAGCCTGGAGGTCTGGGCCGGTGGTTATTTATCTTGCTGTAGGGGTCATTTGTTATTGCAACGAAGAAACTCTTTGGGCAGGTAAAGGATAATTTTTTTGTCAATGTAGTAGTTACTTTAAACAATGCGTGCATGTGCAAAAATATATACATAAAAGCCTTTTGTAGTAACCATTAACCTATTGTCGTTTACCTTTTAGTAGCAACTAAGTCTAACGCGGTCACTGCAACGGATGCTGATGAAAATAACAACAATAACAACAATAGGCCCAAAGATTACAGTAAAATTGAGGCTTCGGCTGACAATTATGAACAACACCAGTGTACAGATCCATGTATTGTTTACACCTAATCATCATGCATTTAAACCTAGACTATACCTTACATTGGTTTATTTAATAAGTTCCTATGATATGCATAGAGGAGCTGCTTTGTTGGTGGAAGTTGCAGACATGGGTGATGTGAGATTGAATGAAGGGAGTAGTAATGATAGAGGCCGAGGTTCTAAGAAACGGAAAGGCAGAGGTGATGCTCCTTATGACAGTCGAGGTTCAGCAGCTCATTGGCCAGAGCATCTTTGAAAGTTTCTCTGGAAATGGTATTACTATATTCTTCTTGATTGATGTCTACTCGACTGTGAAAGAGAATAAGCCCTACTAACGATTAAAGAATGTTTATATATAATTCTGATTTTAGGCCATCTTGCTAGAGATCATGCACAACGGATATGTACCTGATACTGCATTTTTCAAAAGTATTTGACGTTGCATTAGTGAAATGTTTTTCCAAAAAGAGAAGTTCACGTCTGTGTCATTTTAACAAAGCAACATACGTTATGAGAGGTCTTAAAGATTTTTATGCTTCAAACAACCTGCAGCAATTGAGAAACCATAAAAATACACATGACTAAAAGGGTAGTACTACTTGAAGAGAACATGATCAATTACATACACATAAAAATTGTTGTTGACAATTTTATCTTTTTTCTCTTGGTTTCTTCCCTCTGCAGATAATTTTGTATCTCCATCAAATTCATTATAGGTGTCTCAGATTGAAAGCAAACTAGCGAATGCAGTTGAGTCAATGAAAATGAAGCAGGATGACATGGAAAATATTCAAAAGGTAACAAAACTCGCCTCAAAACTTGATCATTAGTTATAATTACTAAAACCTATTTCCATGATAATGATACAAATTATCTTTATCTTTTTGCCTTTAATAAAAAAGATCATAATAAAGCAACTGAGCTTATTTTAGTATGAGAGTCGAAAAAGGTCATGGTTGTAATATACATGTAACTTTCAAAATTGAACCTTTATTATCTAAATGGGTAGCAACCCCACTGTTATTCTTCCCCTATATAGGAAATTGATGATACTAAGAAACAAATCAGGCATAAGCAGCTTATGGTATACATATTGAAATGTGGTATAATTCATTGAGTTATGATGGACGAAGATCAAATGACTACTAGAAAACACTAAAAGGTTAGAAAATATCACTGATAGTGTTTATGTAATGTTTATCATTAAGTTGGTATTTCTTATTGTGATTTTATTTTTTATTTTTGTATTTTTATTTTTTATTTTTTTTAGCTGAGACATTTGGTACATTTATATGTTATTTTTTGTTAACTTATAAATTTCAACGATACTCATAAGTCATGCGCGCCCATCTAACATATGGTTCTATATGTCCGTGTTTGAAGTCCGTAGAGGTGACTATACCAGATATAGAAGTAATGCTTTTGGCACATTATGTTACAATTGGCTCAAAATGTACAAGATCTATTGTTCATCATTTAAAAAAACAAAAAATGTTCATGAGATTTTCTCCTCTTCTCTTGGAAACAAGAAGAAAGGGGGTGACCCAAAAAAGAAACCAACTTCCCAGCTTAGAGACATAAGACATTCAACAGTCCATTTAACGTTTCTGAAACATTAATGATGTTGATTTGTAACTTGAAATGAATTAGGGGCAGGTCAGAATCAGGCTCGGATGTAAGAGTAACACCTTCAATTTATGGTTCTTTTGACAGTAGAGACTACTTGAACGGCCAGCGGATCAGGTATGACTTATGAACTCTCAGCAGATCCACAACCTTAAATTCCTGTAATATTATTCTGATTATAATACTTGAATGATTTGTTTACTATAGGAACCGTCAAATGAGGTTCATGAAAAGATTTTCATCATGGCAGATGTCATCGTTTCACCTACGGTTGGGTATGGTCTTGGACCTTAATTTTATTATACTTTATGTTAAATTTAGACTTTATTTTCATTCAAAGATAACCAACTACTTATATAATTTCTATTTAAGTAACCAACTTTATAAAAGCTTTAAACTTCCAAAAAATGTTGACAACCGCATATCTATAGGAACTTATTGAAGAGGCTGAAAAAAGTGACCATTGTTGTTGGAATTGCTTCCACAAAAGAGGGGCGGACAAGTCGTGAAAGATATGCAAAAATGGAAGGTTGTCTTGATGCTACCGATATGTTCACATGTAAGTAACTTATTTCTACGCTTGTTTTTATCCGTAGCACGTGTTACCGCTTTTATATATTTATGACTTTTTTAAATGATCCTCTAGCACCATCCGTAGGATAAGACCGCTTGATTTTGCAAATGGTATGGTTCGTGTTGAGGATCCTACGTGTCGCTTGGTTGCCAATGTTTGTACGAACATTGGTGCTTCTTCTAAGTCAATGCGCAGGAAGGTTGGAGCTTCATAATTATCGCCTTCTCAACGACCTACAACCTTTACCGTGACCAAAAGAGATAATAAGATCACATTAAACAACCATTATCTAATGACGTTGCTCCAAGAAAATACCAATTTGTGAATCGCTTATTGGTAATAGCAACAATGGTGTTCACCATTGGTGTCTACAACATGTGTTCGGATGGGTCCGTGTTAGAAACTTCTACAACAATGTTCCGCCTCGCCAATGAAATGGTATATATAGCAAGATTCAAATATAGTACAAATTATCTCAGTTGAAGGAGTCGGCAATGAGGGTGGCAAGGGTCCTTCTATTCACGTAAGTTTTGCTAGTGCTTTACTTGTTATAAATATTATTTATACTCATGATATATAGACGCTTATTTTGCTTTTCTCTTGGTCTTCCGTGAAAGGTAATAGATGGAAAAATCGGTGATGTAGCAGTAGATCAGTACCATCATTACAAGGTATTCTTTAATAAGTGATGTTAAAAAACAACTAATCAGTGAGTGGTTAATAAGCTTTGTATTCTCATATTAGCAAGATATGGTGTGTGTATAGTGATTTATGGGCGTTCATACCTTGACCAACCAATTGGTCGACGCCGACCATCCACTAAGGATGGTTTTAATAACTTCATGTTACTATGTATGTCATGTTACTACCGAACATGAGTATCATGTTTAATGTAAAGTGAAATTAATCTTCTCGGTTTGTACTTATTTGTAGCATCCTTATCTTTTCTATAAATATATTAAAAGTGCTTATTCAAACAAATAATATGAGCTTAAGATGAAAAGATACAAGATCTTTCACCCTAAATGTATTGGTCTTACACCTAAGCGTGATTAAGTTAAATACGTCAACACAAATGATAAAGACCTCAGCATTAATAACATGTTTCAATTAGAGTTGATCCAAGAACTCAAGTGTACTTGCCCTCTAACACGGTAAATAAAGTTTCAAATCACAAGATAAGCAATTGCCCAGATTCACAAAATTCATAACAAAACATACCGATTACACGCATACATTTTGTTAATATCGCATCCGGGATCCTACATATACAAGACAAGCATTCTTTTTCTTCACTTTTCGCTTAAGAAGTTTGTAAAAATATTCATCTAAAAAAGAGACACCACCTGGTTTAAAAGCAACCTAACCGCACTCTCTTTAACAATTTCATACCTTGGTTTAATCCGCTCCTCCAAACTCAGACACAAAATATTGAGGAAACTTCACTGCTCGATTTTGGATATTCCATAGTCCAAAAGTATTCCCATTTTGGTAACAGATTATCTTCCATACTAAAAGTACAAAGAGCTCCATATCTAGAAGACATTAGTGCAAAATCAAGAATATGGTATCCTTTTGCAAGAAAATTCAAATGACGAAGTTCAAACTTGTCTCGATGCTAAGACCAAAAGCTTGTGGACATCGAGACATAAGTACCGCAGGTTTACTCCAATCGAATCAAAGTATCGAAATGCTGAGCTCGCTTTGCAAGAGATTATAAAATTTCCAATAAGCATATTATATTGAACTAGCGGAAATTGACAGAGTAGGTCAAAGTATACGACTCATACCAACTAGATACCGGGTTTTGTAAACAGTGTGAAGTCTTAAAAGAAGGTGATCGAGTCCAACTTTTTCATCTTTTTGGCTGCATTTAAACGATTCATGCCTTGGCTTGTTAAATACATGTGCAATACAACTTTATAACCTATAAATACAGATACTATAAATAAAAGATCTAATTTTTTATTTTAATTTAGTTAAAGGATAGTTCAATGCAGAAGAAATAAAGATTAGGTTGTTGGCTATGATGGCATACCTATTATTGATATGTTCAAGAATAAACATACAAAGATCAACAAAGGCAAGCATTGATTATGGTAGACACCTTTAAACATTATTCTTGCCAACTCCCATTTATTTGGGAAAGAGATTAAGAAATTAACTTGATGCAAGAATGATCATAACAGCAGTGTCAGTATTTTTTTTTGTAGGTGGTTTACGAGGAAAATGAAATTGCATATCGATTAGCAACATAATCGAAATACTTTCAAGACGTCGTGTTTGTGCAATACCCCATTGTGTTTGTGTACGTTCACATTAATTTTCTTTTCATTTATGAGCAATTAACTCTTCGGACCATCATAATTGGTTCACCTCTCTTTTATTATCTTTGCAGGGACCAAAAGGCGAGAAAGCAACAGGACGAAAGATTCACATTTGCATTATTCATGCAACCAGATTGGTTAGCTTCACACCTCCAATAACATGATCAAATCCTTTTATATAATGCAACTGGCTGATAATCATTCGGTTTGTCTCGCCATTGCTCAATTTCGTGGATGAAAACTTAATTTTCCGTAAACAAGCCATATCAATCGTGGAGGTGCGAATACCCTATTTATGTTATTGGTTAAACCTGTTTTTTGATGAAAATGATTAATCGAAACTATATGAAAATGCTAACCAATGACCAGTTCCATGGTTTGTACTATCTGTAAATATATGGTTAGATAACTCCATTTATATGTCGTGATTCAATTGGTACATGCTAATGAATCACTTACTTTTGGGGAGTACACAAAGAAGCTTATTGACAAATATTATCATCTCAAAAAGTAGCTGCAATGCATTTGGGTACAGTTTGATATTTCAAAACTTGGTTTTTATTACTAAAAAAAGATAGACGTGATATTCATCACAAGTCTTTGCAGGTAAACCTGGTTGGAGGATATCACGACGCTCGAGATAACGTAAAATTCGGGTGTCCAAAGGCGTACATGATCCATATTTAGGTGGCACTCGATCCATGTTCTCTTGGGATGACAAGTTGGTTGGCGTTAACTGGCTTGAAATATATCCTCAATACAAAAGTCATAACTTTTATATTACAAGTGAAAGCTATGCAGGTCACTTTTTGCCACTCATATAGCTTAGTCAAACATCATATATAGTCCTACATTTAATGATTCTGTAAATTTGTCAAGTTTTCTTAAAAGAACCCAAAAAACTCATATCAACTTAAACTACTAAAGAAAACAAGTATGACCTGGAAAGTCAATACGCTGTTTGACAGAATTTAAGGCCAGAGATACCACGTTGCTGCCCAAACTCAGTTGCAGCTATTATGAAGAGATGTTGGGATGCAAATCCCGACAAGAGGCAAGAGATGGATGAGGTGGTGGCATGTTGGAGGCAATTGGCACTTCAAAGGGTAGACAAATGATGTCTCATTGAATCAGTTCTCTTCATGGGTGGGTGGTGACAGTGATGGTATGTTCTCCAAATGCAAGTTATTTTACCTACTTTTATCATACTGTCATGAGTTTAAATACCACTTGCTGCGATGGCTTCTTATTTGGATGACGGTCAAGATTGATTTTATTTGTGGTACAAGGATACATAATAGGCTAACATCATTTTGATTGAAACAGGACTTCATAGTTTTTTGCACAAAATATGATAATCATTTTGGCCATTTATTAATCCAATTAGTATTTTTTTCCCCCTGTTCAACAGTCATCGACTCAAGGCAACTGATATCCCTTATTCATATTGACCATAAAAGAATGGCGACAAACAGTCATGCTAACAATAAAGAGACTAAAATGGGTAATACTACTGTGGGTAAGTATGGAGTCACGTAAAGAACCACTGATGAACAAAGGCTAAAAACAATAAAGAGACTACTATGGGTAATACTACTGTGGGTAAGTTAAGTTGCTTCAGTATTGAATGAGATCAAGAGGACTCCTCGAACTCCACAAGATGATATGAGAGCGGGAATGAGCTACTTCCTTGAAACAAATCTGGAAGGGTGTTGCAAAATTCTTACGACGTTGGGATCAATGAACGTGTTCCCTACAATGCCCCTCTTATTCAGTTCTCTTCATGGGTGGGTGGTGACAGTGATGGTATGTTCTCCAAATGCAAGTTATTTTACCTGCTTTTTAGAAACAGCAGCAACCGCTATGCTCAAGAATTGCATGAAAAAGAGCTTATTATCATATCTTCGAACAAGAAGATTCTGAATAAAAAATCAACAGACCTCCAACCACGTTCATATGAGGAAGAAAAGTTGAGCAAGATGGTGGAATCACTTGAAAATGGTAGGAGAACAAATAAGCTTTACAAAACAGAACGGGAATGTAATGCCATGAATGAGGAAGAAATGGATGACGTGAGGAAGCAAGTTGAGGCTAAAAAGACAAAGGCTCAAGATTAAAGATCACGAATCATGAAGGAACAAGTCTACTACAACAAAGTTGAAGACCAAGATACAAGACCATAAGAAAGCATAGTTTAATGTAAATTGAAAAACAGCCCCTTTAGGGGAGATTGTTAGAATTAGAAATAATAAGTCAACAAAGAAAGTGTCGGTCATCAATATAGTGTGTTGGTCTTTGCGTGATAGAGAACTTTGGTTAGGAAGAGTGTAGTGTATGAGATTATAATGAGATAGTTGAATTATTACCATAGATCCGAAGACGGCTCAATATCTTTTTGCATGTCTCAAGAACATAACTCAAATGATTATGGGAGGTGAGGATGTCCAAGGATAATACATTTTTTTTTAAATTTATATTTCTTTCCTTTTTAGTTTTTTTGTTCATTAACATTGCCAAAAAGAAGTGTAGTATATTTTGATAATTTTAGTTACTTCGAAAGATAGAAAATTAATTTGTCTTACTTCCTTTGTTGAATTAATTGATATTGGACATGCTTTGGATATTTATTTGGTTCATAACCATTATTCAATACTTATCAACACAAATGCTCGGACATGGTTGCAAAGACGATGGCAAAAAAAAAAGGATTTATTAGTGGACATTCTAAAGCAAAATGTTGCAAGTCTAACAAACACCTTGACTGTAATCAAATTAAGCAATCTCTCTCTATATAACCTATAAATTAAAACTTATATTTATAGTATTTGTATTTATAGTATACATGTGTATTTATAGGTTATATGTATGTATGTGTCATTTTTACTGGGACCCTGAGTACTTCTTTTGTACTTTTTCCTTTTTTATCTTGTGCCCTTAGGGCATAAGATAAAAAAACCCTATATAAAAAAACACTATGTTTTACGATAAATATTTTTGATTAAAGTTTAGTGATATCATTCCTGCACCATTCATTCCCTCATAAATTCCGAAAATCCTAACTTCCGTTTGCTTCATCATCTTTTGGTTTATGTTACAATAAATAAAATAGTAATTAATAGAAGTTGCTATGTTTTTGTCCATTTGATTTGTGTTTTTGTTGTTACATACATTGAGATCTGTATGATTAAATTCTTATTAAGAATCCATGTAAGCATATGTAAGGTAACTCTTACCGTACAAGCGAGATATAGTGTGTTTTCAGATATTCGATTCCATGGTGAGCTTTGATGCATGCATGTAATCTTTTATTTTGTGAGCTGTCTATATATTAGTTGGTGATTATGTCTCTTTTTTTAAAACCCTCATGATTTTATGTTCGTTTATTATGTAGAAATATGATGGAGGCTTTTGGTGAGTTTGGTGGGACAAAAACCAAAATACGTCCCTTTTTCTCAAAACGTTAATGATCTTATGTTGGTTTTTGTAGTTGAAGAACTATGGTGGACGCTTTTAGTGTGGTTTGGCTAGGAAAAAAACAATGGTATGTCTCTTTTCCTCAAAACCCTAATGAAATGTTGATTATGTTAGAGTTGATTGCATAGCTAAGGTGATTGGGCATTTAGGATTCATGTAACTTGTGCATTACTATATGAGAAAACACTAGCACACCATGAACCTGCGTTCATAAGGTAGCTGAAATATGGCAGGCTCAAGTATTGCGAATAGCCACAAAAATAATCATGTGTATCATCACTTTAAATATGGAGGTATTTAAAGGAGGTGAATGTGAGCATAGAGCCTAAGTGTAGTTTAATGAGTTAAGGAGTGTAGTTTATTAGGTTATTGGCGCTTAATTTTAATAGGACATAAACCAAAGTAAAGAAAAAAAAGTTCAGAACCCAACTACCGAACAAAATTATGAGAAAGAGATATGAAACATGTATTTGGGATATATTTAAGGGCTCGAGATTAATAATCATAAGATACAAATACAATAAGTTATCGAATAATTATTCTTTTTTGTTGAGTTCATTATTCACTATATAAGTGCATTATAAAACTTATTCTTATACCTTTGCCTTTGCCCGTTAGGAAAGTAAATTTTGTAGATAAAATTAATAAAAAACTAACTTATAAAAATATATATATATATATATATATATATATATATATATATATATATATATATATATATATATATATATATTATGGTAACATCAATTATAGTGGTAAATAACTTTAATTACTTTTTAGTATATATTAGTTCTACTAAAACCTAAAATAAATTGTGTATGTATATGTAGCCGGTATCGCGAATAATGAAGAAATGAAGTTTTTATGCACATTTGGAAGATTCTCAAGGAAGGAAGTTGAGATTGGAAGCTTGTGGACTCAATGTTATGGAAGCGTAGTGATTTCAAGCATCTACAAAGAAGGAAAGATCAAAGTTTGGCTTTGGAAATCATCAACGAAGCAAAGAATGAAGCGAAAGGAGAAAGTCGACAAAAAGTCAAAATAGCAAAACCCACCGATCGGTCGCAACCCGCAACCGGATCCGTCAAGGCGCTTGGTCAAAACACTAATCGATTCGTCGGCCAAGAAACCGATCCGGTTTCGCACCGCAGCTTACACAAATCGCATTTATTGTTGCCTTAACTCCCATAATCATTGGAGTCCGATCATTTCTTGATAATAACTTGAGAACGTTTTGGGCGCTTAAGCAAGTGCTTGGCTATTTAAAGGTCCTAGTACTTGTATACTAAGTGTGACACAACCAAAAGAGTATTAGTTTACACCAAAACTAATACTAACCCTATTATTTCAACCCAAAAGCTTAGTAGTTATCGAAAACGCCCAGAGCAAGGAAGGAACCATTCTTGTCCATTGTTTCGGTAGTTTGGAGTTGTGCGGTGATCCTAGGTGATTGAGGCGTGGTTGCTACAATCCACGATTTCTAATTTTGTAATCACAAAAGTTTAGGTATTCTATGAACTTTGTTATGGAAATCTATTCTCTGAATTGTTTGAATTACTTTGTTATGACTTGTGTTTAGATATGATTGTTTTCATGGAGTAGTTTTGATATACTTGTGTGTTGGAATGTGATTAATCATAATAGTGTTCTCAAAATGTGATGCATGTATATATGATCTTGTTTAAATGAGTTTGTTGGAAAAATACTAGTCTTGGATTGATTTGTCAATAAAACATGTTTTAAGAAAATGACCGAAAGGATTTCTCTTGTGTTTTATTCCAAAAGTGAAGTGACAAACTAGTATGGGATATGGTGATTGACAACCACCATGTTTTGCTTATTAAAACAAGACTAGGAACATTTTCATCACGAAGGGTCGAAAGATTCGTAAGAACAAATTTAATGAGAGCATGTTGCAAACAAATGGAACTTCTATAGGATAATCATCGATAAGGACCAAAGGATTACCTAAATGTTTTTGTTCTTAGAATGATTTTTACAAACAAATATCATGGTTGGGGAATCACTTGCTTATGATTTGTGCATCATACCAAGAGTATACACCAAACCTTTATGAACACTATCTATGGTTGATCATGAGACACACACAAGTATATATTTATATTCTTGATTCAGATTTTCACCAGAACACTTATTCGAGGAAGCCTTGACAAGCTTTCTTGTTAAAAACTTTTAATCAAATCGATTTCAAACAAAAATCCTCGGGACGATCTCGACTTACCAAACTTTGGTATTATGGACGAGTATACTTGTCGATGTGTTAATAGGTTATTCGATTAAATCGTGATTATAAATTTTAAAACTTGCACCAACCGAGCCACATCAAGTTTTTGGCGCCACCGGGATTTTTCTTTAATTTTCTTTGAAATTAGTAGTTTTGAAATATCTAAAAAAAAGGTTTTGTTATAACTAACCGATTCGGTTGGTTAGCCAACCGAATCCGTTAGACATTCCGTGGAAGTATTTCGGTTCGAATTTAGTGGTCTATCTTTTAGTTCATTGTGTTTTGATTTCTAGAATAATTCTTGTGGTTTAATCATTTCTTAGATTTATTGTTTTTATTTTTTTATTATTTTCTTTACATTTGTCATTTATAAGTTAATCAAGTTTTAATAATTTTAATATTTATAGTTAATGGTAATGGTTAGGAGTAATTTTTCAGTTATAGTTTATTTAATGATAGAATTTATTGGTAGTTTATTTAGTTTTAGTTTTAGTTTTAATTTTGGTTTTAATGAGATTTAATATGATTTTTAATTCTTAGTTCATGAAGAGTTTTATTTAATTAACTGGAGTTAGTACACCTTAATGATACTTAATTTGCATTAATTAATTTTAAAATATATATATATATATATATATATATATATATATATATATATATATATATATATATATATATATATATATATATATATATATATATATATATATATATATATATATATATATTTTTCGATCAAACCGATCGGTCGCAACCCGCAACCCGATCCGGTTCGTATTGCCTAATATTTTCAACCAACCGATTCGATTGGTGATACAACCGAATCCGTTGGAGTTTCGAGTTGATTTTTATCATTTTAGGTTTTGAGTTTTTATTCGAGTTTTTATTTTGTTAGATGTCTTAGTTTGTTTTATTATATGTTTTATATAGTTTGTTCTTGTTTTACTAACTTTAACGCTAATCATTCGGGATTTGTTTTGTTTTGCTTTGTTAAGTTGTCTAGTAACATGGATAGTTTGAGCGGAATCTCGAATACCTTCGTACTTTTGATGAAATGTTCAAGGATACCCAAGTTCATTAGAAAAGATTGGAGGAATTTTGGAGGAAAGCAAGAAAGAATTGGGAATTGACACGGTGATATGGAAGAAGTATGTGAAAACAAGGTTCAACTACCCAAAAGAAAAGAGTCGTAGTGTTCACACAAGCACCGCCAACGATGTATGATTCACCGCTAATGAGATTTGGAACGCCTTGTAGCGTGGAAGGAGTCGCTTGGGATGCACAACTTAATATGGCTTATGGAGAGAATTATATCGTGGAAAGGTTCTTGACTAAATCGGTCATGTGCGTATGGACTATGAAGCATATGGAAGGAAGATGGTCAAAATCAAGGTCAATATTCATGGACATATCTTTGAAACCGATTTTGTTGTTTTAGAAGAAGGAAATGCGGATGAACCTAATGTGTGTTTTGGTCGAGATTTTCTTGTCACGACCAAGTGTCAAGTAGATTTTGGTATGGAGAAATGCGGATTAATATAACCGAGTTGGAAGAAGGAAAAGGAGTCAACGAGATGCTAGTGGAAGTTTGTGCAAACATGGAAGAGAAAGAGGTGGAAGTGGTTAAAATGGGAAAAGCAAACCGAAAGAAACCATCATCAAATAAACTAACCCCAACAACAACCTCCACCACAAAAATGATTACACACCATCGTCACTTACCACTACTATCAAACCCTTAACCGACAACCAAAAAGAAGCTATTTTAGAAAATCTAGAACAAAAATTTCTAGAGCTCAATGAAAGAAACCGGTTATAGAAGTTCTCCAAGATTATGTGCTTTACCGTAAGAAGTTGGATGAATTGATGCTAGCAAGGGCTAGGTTGGAAGATAAGAATCTCATAGATGAGGATCGAGATCGAATTTTGTTTAAAGGCATGCCAAGGAAAGAAAAGGATCCGGTAATTTTGTGTTGCCGATCAAAGTAAATGGAACTACACCCGCTTATGCTTTAGCCGACACGGGTCGAGTGTTAATGTGATGCCGTATCCATTGTTCAAAACTTTGGGACTAAGTAATCCGCAACCTAATCATTCTAAGCTTACTATGGCGGATAACACTCAAGCAAAGGCAATGGGAGAAGTTAAGAATGTAAGAGTGCAAATTGGCTATCAACCGATTTGGCATATTTCCTTGTCCTCGATATTCCGGTGGACAAGAGTTTACCGCTATTGTTGGGGAGACCATTGTTACGAACTTGTGGAGCAATTATAATCATGGGAAGAGGCACCATGACTATTGACGATGGGATTTCGAGGCAAACATACTACCCAAAACCAAGAGGACCAATTTTAGAATGTATGGAAGATTTGGAATGGATGGATGCAATGATGATTTAACTTGTTTTGAAGTGGGACGCGATGTCCACGGGAATCCAATGTACGGACCTTTAACTCCACCTTATTTCGATATAGAGGACTAAATGGAACGTGCATTTGCGATAGAAGCTTTCTATAACCCATTCAAAAACATATTAGTTTACAAGAAGTTGACCGACTTTTTAGGATCTTTACCGGCAACTTAAGAATTTGAGTGGAAACCCGAAGGTCGGGACTTACAAGAGACAAACCGAGATGGAGCGTGGCATGTTAAGTTTGATATATTATGCCCGGATGGAAGAAGATTTATGAGAAAATTCAAAACTTTTGAAACGTTCCGTGAGTTGACCGGAAAATTTCAAAGCGAGGATATTCTTAGGCAAGAGTATTTTGAGGAATTTTGAGGGAAGGCAAAGATCAGAATAACAAGCAATCATTTGCTTGAATGTCATAAACTATTTCTTTTATTTGATTTGATGCATTAGGATTTTTGTTTCTTATTTATTTTTCATTTTATGATTGAGGTAATTTGGTTTAATGCATTATGACTATGAATTTTGAGTTGAAGTTTGATTAGTTCATTGGAATGATGAGTTGAGTTTTTTAGATTGATGATTGTTCAAAATTTCATTTGGTGAATGAATGTTGTGTGAATCTTTAGCGTGAATTTTTGAGTAAAATGTTGCTTGGAGGGTAAATGCCTAAGTAACATGTTAAACAAATAAAAAGCAAAATTTGGCAAAAGCATACCGAAACGGTTGTGTCCTTGATCGAACCGTTGCACTAAAGTATAAAATTTCATTTTTCCAAAACACACACACACTAATTTTCCATGTGGTTTTGCAAAATTCATCCAAGAGAGTGATTGAAAGTTGTTTAAAGTTGTAGGAAACATCATGGCACCTAAACAAGTAAGCATCTACATTCAATTAACTCAATTAAGGTCTTATTAGAACATTTGATTCGAATTGAATATTTAGGTCACCAATTTGGGGTTTTTGTTATAATTCAATTAAGTGGTAATATTTTAGGATCGAGTGGGTAATTGATATAGAGTGCATTACAAAAGAGATTGATTGATTGATTCACCATGGAATGGATGTTAGATGATAAGATTTGTTTTTGGAATTAGTTGGGTTGTGCTTGAAGCAAGATAAGTTGCAATTGGTGATTCATTTTGATGGATGATATGTTTTAAGAGTGATGGATGCCACATTATTAGAACTAATGATTTGTAGGATGAGTTCTAAGATGTTAGATGTTTGATGAATTGAAAGCTAGAGTAGAGTAATTCTAGGATGTGGGAATCATCGAGGATGATAGAATGCGATCTAAGAGTGGTTTGGGCGTTAGAGATTCGAGATTATGAGGATTTGAAGGCGAATGCCTTATGCGTCAAGATCGATTCGGTTACATTGCAACCGAACGGTTGGTGTCGACAATTGAAACCGATTCGTTGGTGATCCAACCGAATCCGGTTGAGGTTTCGTGTGGAATTTTGTGAAAATTTGAAAATGTATCTTAGAGGGTTTTCGACCTTCTTGTTTGTTCTAACACTCATATGGTCTTATTTTTATGATTTCTCAGAGAATTATTGTAGGAGCTCGAGTGGGGAGGAAATTCAATTAACCCGCTTGTTACGAAGATTTGTGAAAGGAACGAGAAGAAGAAGGTTAAGTATAGTGTGAAGACGAAGCAAATGCTAATTTAAAATTCAAAAATCTCACCGACGGAGAGAAACATGCTTTTCGGAAAGATTGTCGGGTTACAACATAGGACATGTTTGGTTCCAAGGGTGATTGATTGGGATTTATTTGAGGAATGTGATTGTGCGAGATGAGTTAAGAGATGATGCAAACGCCTTATGTATATCCGTGAGATGGAGATTCGCTTAATGATTTGTCATGGAAAGAGCATTCAAAGTGTTAATGAAGAGGTCTATCGAGAATGGTGTATGGAATTCTTTTCAACCATGTATTTTGAAAGAAAGCGGATGTTCTGAGTTTGATGACGGAGATTTGTATTTGGTTTAGGCTTTGTGGAAGGGATCATGCTTACACGTTGCCGCCTTTGGTGTAGCTCTTGGTTTGTATGAGCCACATGAGGTTAATCATCGGTTATTTGAAACTCACTTTTCTAGACTTGAGGTTTGAAAAGATTATCCTAGTATTCCTCTTATTGAATCGCCGGGAGATCCTACTTGTGCTAGAGGAATACTTCAACCATCGTGAATCTGCTGATGAGGATACTTCAAGTTGATTGTGACCGCCATTTAATAGATTTGGGGTAGACAAATGTCGAAACCGGATTATGGATTATTGATGAGTGTGTAAATACTCATCATTTTGTACAATATAAACCAAAATCATCTGAAAACACTCGTAAACACATCAAAATGATCAAAATATCACAAATCGTTGTTTTATGTGTTTTAAATGCAAAATATCAAAATCGATGAAAAACATATCAAATTTGCAAAATTGCGCTTTAGTCCCCAAGTTTCAAAAGTTGTCAAAAATCCCGAGCACATAATTTCAAAAGTAAAGTCACCAAAGGTCCTTTTAAAATCAAAAGTTGTCAAATTTAGTCCTTTGGTGAAAAATATCAAAAGTTTGAGAAATTACAAGTTTAGTCCTTCAACTTTGAAAATCGCGTAAATGGCTCTCGGAAAATTGCAAAGTGGCAACTTTGGTCCTTATACTTTTGAGAGTGTCACTTTTGGTCCCTTGAAACAAGTTTGAAGTATTGGCGCTATGGTCCTTATATTTTCGACTTGACAACAATGGTCCCTATTATTATTAAGCCCTTTCAAACCTTTTGGACCCTTTCACAAACCTTGGACCCCATCAATTTGCATTATGAACCCCTATTACTAACCCCGCTCGGTCAAAAGCATTGGTCAAACACCAACTTGGCGCCAAAGTCCATCTTCCCACCGCTTTCTCCTGCAACACACTACACCCCATCCCCTCCTCAATCCCACTCTCCCATGTTCCCCACCTACAACAAGCCTCAAGATGCATTTAATGCATTTACCTCCCTCACTCAACCTTATCTCACAAATGAGTGTTTTGGCGCCAAAATGCAACAAATGGCCAAGATCGCTTTAAGCAATCCAATGGTCAAGAATTTGGTGGGATTTAATCGTAGTGGAGAGAGAAATACTTTGGGTATAAGAAGGAAGCAAGAGAAGAAGAAAGAGCGCTTTTAGTTTTATAAAATTTAGTTAAATGTCGCTTTTAGTTTAAAAGTTTTATTTAAGTTGTAAGATCAAGTAAATTTTGTTAAATTGTAATCTCTGTTGTTTGATTAATATAAATCAATTTCAATTTCCAATTTCAAGTTATGTTATCATTTCATATTGTTTGATCCATCTATAATTTTTATTTTCAAAGTCTTGTATTCAAGCTTCATAATGCTTCTTTTCAAGTTTGATAAGCTTATATAAGCTAGTGATAGCTTTTTATAAGTTTTAAGTCAAGTTTCAAGTTCTTTTGTAATCGGGTCAACAAAAGTCAACTGGTACCAAAATTGAAATGGAGCTACAAATGGGTTGATGCAGTTGGAAATGGGTTGATTTGGATTCATTTGGGTTGATAATTAGGTTAGTGGGTCTTGTTCACGGTTTCAAGCCATTGTGGCTTAGGACAACTTGTAAGTGAAGTTTTAAGCTTATTTGCATTACCTTCCATTGTAGTTAAATTTGGTTCAAATCTGTTCTATAAGTCGTAATTAGGTTATATAAATGTAGATTGATCATTGATGCTAGGTTGCTCGTTGTTTAGTCTCATTTAATCACAAAACAGTTTTAAAAGTGGTGTTTGGTTTTAGCTTATTATGTCTCTAAAGCTTGTTCGTTGGTTCATTTCATGGTATATGATTGTTAGCTCTAATTAAACTCAATTGAGTCATAGTTTTGGTCTCAGAAACCCACCAAAGTCAAATTTTCACTTAAATCATTCTCACCGATCCATCGTTGAGATTTTGGTATCAGAGATCATTGTTTTATGTTTAGAAATCTTAAATTTTACTTGCATTGTGTTCATTATATCCTATAACATCAACATCACCAATTAATTGGATTCAAAATCCATTTTGGTCAAAGGTTGAGTTCTTGTTCAAAAGTCAAAAGCTAAAAAGTGGTTTGAGCTCAATAAGGAGGATTTTTCATGATCTTATTTCCGAGCCAATCTCAAAGAGATTTGGCATTTCAAAAGTTCACCGGTGTCCTTTCTTGTCATCATTTTATCATAATTTTACAATTTTTTAAAAGCTCTAAACAAGCTCATCATCTTAGGCCTAGTTGCCACTTTTCATCGAGCTCGCCATAATCGAGTTTTTTCTCGCTTTGCAGCTTTGTGCATGTGGCTCAAAAGAGCTTCCATGGTCTCGATTTTTGGTACATTTGGTCTTAGCCGGTCTAGTATTAGTTCCAGCTTTTGTTTTTCCTTTTAGCTTATTGTGTTGACTGTGCTTGTGTCCAAAGTGGGTACCTCTAATCGCTTTTTAAGAAAACACTCAAATCATCAAATCATTGCAACTTGTAATCCAGAGGTCATAAGCAGTTGAGACTTGTTGCTTTTGAGTTATTTTAGCTTATCATAGCTTGTGTTTCAGTTTGGTAGCCTTTGGAGTGCTTTTGTTTATCAAGTGCTTATTTCAATAAGCACTTCCATAGCGCTTCAAATTCATCCACATAAGCACTTGCTTTTCTAATTTTCCTAGCTTCCTAATATCATTTTAGACTTTTCCTGAAATTTTCAGATTTTTCTAAGCTTGTTTGCTATTTTTCTTAATTTAAATCACTTTTAGCACTTTTAATTAGCTTTAAATACAAAAATTCGTAAAAGCTTCAAAAATAATTTTCAATTTTCTTAGGTTTAGATAAATATAAAAGTAAAAAAGTAATTTTCCTTATTTTTCATAGTTTATTTTGTAATTTTAGTAATTTAATTAGTTTTAATAGTTTAAAATTCCTAGAAAATAGAAAATAATCATAAAAATACAAAATAGTTTTGAAAATTCTATTTTGATATTTTAGACTTTTCCATTTCATAATTTTATTTTTCTAGCTTTATTTCCTAATTTCTTGCATTTTAGGTAATTATTTAATAGTTAAAATAGTTTTAATTAATAATAATTAATTTAATAGTTATAAAATAATTTTCTTTTTCTAAAAAGTTTCTTATATCATTAGGTTTGTAAAATGTATTTTCATATTTTTAGGACTTTTATTTCTTAGATTTCACTTTTTATTTTATACGCTACGTAATTTTAATTTAAACGTAAGTTTTAGTTTTAAGTTTTAAACGCTCATCAATTTAAAAATAGTGATAGCGTTTATT